>RQTK01000443.1:98897-183897 GCA_003991915.1 Elysia chlorotica
TATCGATCTATCTATCTATCTATCTATTTATCTATTGAAAAATAATTTATTGAAGAAACAGACAAATGGAAGATAGTTAGACGGAAAAATGAAAACAATAAGTATCAATAAAGATTAGAAAACCCGATTTTATCGAAATACATCTATGCACTGGATTCAAAAGACGTGTTGTTGCGTAATAATTTTTTAGAAAAAAATGGAAGTGAAGTCTGCAATGATACGCTTTCAACAAAAAGGAGTATCAGTGTGCATAAATGCGACCAGCTACCAAAAAGAAGAAAGAAAAAAATACCCAGACACGTAAACATTTTGATGAGAATCTTACAGTTGGTCATACATGTATTAACCCTTTCAATATTAGACACTACGAAGTTTATGATACTGGAAGCTTTAAAATCCTTCAAGTTCACAAAGAGTTTGTCAAGAGTTGTATAAGATTATCTTTCTCAAAAGATTTTTTCTTTTTTTTAATGTTTGTATTTCCCATTTTCCAAGTTCTGTAGCACTGAGTACGATTGTAGCTTTTACGTGATTGAGTAAGCGAATGGGCCACGCAACTAGAATTATATTCTTTGTGAATGTTTTACTTTACTATCTTTAAGTCTTTAGAATTCTTTTTTTTCCGTAAATAATATCATTTTAGACTTATGTATTAATTTTGAAAAGATGGTAAAAGCTTGTGGAGTCGCAGAACTAGGAAATGGTTTATCTTTGTTTGACGTTTGGTAAAGAAAACTGAAATCACATAGAATAAAAAAATAAATACCGAGGTGTGTTACTCTCTGTTTTAGTTCACACGAACTAAAACTTTTGTTTTGATACATTTTGTACTTAGTTAAAGTCAATTTCTGAATCGAATTCGTTCGAAAAATAAATTTAGTTAAAGTAACCTACTACTGTTTTATTATAATCAGATTTAATTACAACTGTGTAGGGCTGATACGTCACATGAATATTATCATTGTTATTATAGTTTGCTTTTTTATAGTAAGGCAAACTTCTAAGGAGACAGAGATTGGACAGAGAGAAGATAGACAGAGAGAGAAAGAGAGAGGAGAGAGAGAGACAGAGCGAGAAAGAGAGAGGAAAGAGAGGGAATACAGACAGATAGACAGACAAAAAACAGACGCTAGAGAGATAAGAGAGAGAGAGAGAGAGAGAGAGAGAGAGAGAGAGAGAGAGAGAGAGAGAGAGAGAGAGCATCAGACGACCCCATGAAACTATGAAGGTAAATTGACATGCGTGATAATGAAATCTGTCTTCTTCACTCAACGCCATTATTTCTTGGTTGGATGAGGCCAAATGAATTGCCAGCGACCTCCGAGTTTTATATCTTCGGAAGTTTTCAAACTAAGATAATGTTTAAAAATAAGATATTTAAGATAGTTAAGATATTTAATTGCATTGCATTTCACAAATTAATTTGATGTATATTTGTTTGAATATGTTTATATAAAAATTATTGTAAACCATGTAAAATAGTTCGAGATTCCTATATTTTAAAATGGAAGAGTGATAAATAGGTGTAATTTATTATTTTTTTTTATTATTATTATCTAATTGTTTTTTTTTAACCGTCGCTGTTTTCGTCTTTACTTTAGTGAGCGGGGGGCGCCATTGTCACTATGTGTGAATGAGCTTTGTTCCTCAATATTACAATGACATGAAGATAAAATACAGGCTATTTCTAAAGGGAAAGAGGCAGCATGAACGCTTATCTGCGCTCGAGACTAAATGACTTTGTTTTTACTTTTGATTAATAAAAGGTAATCTTTTCGTAATCCCTTCTCATATATTTTGCAATATCTTTTTTATAGCAATAGTTACCAACTTCTTTACTTGGTGACGAATAATTAGCCTAAATCTGACAGGCTGAAGCAAAAGTTCTGATATTCTCGATTTTTTTTCAGTGTGGCAGCACGTAAAATAACCAGACATTGGTCTTGCGACCCAACCACGATTTCGACTAGCTGCTGACGAAAAAAAAAACACACTTTCTTACGTTGTGTTTCCTATCTGTTTGTCTCTGTGTCTCCGTCTGTCTGTCTCTCTCTTTATTTCTTTCTCTCGTGCACACACTCTAATTCTCTCTCTCTCTCTCTCTCTCTCTCTCTCTCTCTCTCTCTCTCTCTCTCTCTCCAATGATATCTGTATTAAATCTATTTTGATAAACGTAATTATTATTTTGGTTGTTATTACTGCTTTGTTGGATTGAAATCCTGGAGATTTTGTGACCGTCAGAGCTTTGATTTAAAATCTATACAAACTTTTTAAAAATAAGTTTAAAGCCTCTCTTGGTGGTGTCAAAGCTTGTTTATTCATATATTTCACATATTAAAATTTACTATATAAATTGCTATTATACAAAACGTAGTAACAAGGACATTTCTTTATTTTATGACAGTGTTGTATACAAAATGTAAGGTAAATTTTGATAGCAAAGGAGGTATAAAAGGGGAAATTCAACGGTGGCTATAAAATAATGTTATTTAGAACTGAAGTTATTCTATAAAATATCTTTAAAATCACACACATACTGATGATCAAAAGTTAACAATAAAATTAAAAAAAAAAAATACTTGGCATCTTAGTCACATTTTCTTTTTTCCCACTGTGATCAATGAGACCATGTATTTAAACTTGTTAACTCTATTTCTCTCTAAATCAAACATACTGCATTAAGAGATAAGTCATTCAAATTAATAATTAATTACTGCATTAGCTCACACCTTTCAATGAATTGTCTTGTCCTATCTATGCAATAATGATCAAATGTAATCTTTATGCAATTCATCGCAACAACAAAAACATATATTGATGTAATCAACTCCTAATTAAGAATCAATGATCCAAAACTTAAAAACGAAATGTATAAGGCTCTAAACACAATGTCCTGGTCTTTTCAATCGAAAAACTTCAAAACTCGAGCAAAACTTGTCTAAACTCAGTTAAAAGATATCTCTCTGAAACTTTGAAGTAAATGACAATGATTTTCTAAACTTTGCGCGTCTTAGACGGAAGGCTGCAGGTCTCCTGGATGTTGATCGCCAGTCATTGTCAGAGAGAGGGGATAGGTTGGGTCTCCCGCGACAGCCAAGACAATCATCCACCTGTTGACAGGTTTTTCTGCCTTGTGACTGTCCAGATAAGTGTGGGCTGAGATCTCATACTCGTTGCCATACAAGGTGCTGAGAGAGAGAGAGAGTGGGGAATAGGAATAAAAAAAATATATAGAATACTTATACCGAAATGCGATTTGCCACTTAACAGGTTGTATGTACACTTTTTGAGCTTTTGATTTGAGAATAATCCAATTTTAAGTTTAGATTATAACAGATTGATACTAGACCATTTATAATAATGTTTCTATTATATGATTATGGGCAATCTCTAATATAGAATTTTTGTTTTGAAGATTCTTCTTATAGAAACTTTTCATGCTGTAATCTTTGATTTACCAAAAACACAGATGGAATCATTTTAATGTCACCTCACTAAAAATCTGTTTCGTTTCAAAACAGAAATGTATAAGTTAATAACAATAATTATACCTTGAATACCTTGCTCTTTGATTTTCTATCTCCTCCCTAGAAACTATTAAATGCTAACAATGCAAATGTTTAGATTTTCATGGATGAGGACAAATAAAAAGAAATTGTATATTTGATTTTTTTTTTTTAGTATGACAGTAACCAGCTTGCTTCTGTTACACTCATAAGGCTTATGTCTTTAACTTTTAGAATGAACTTAAAAAAAAATGTTTTGTTTGTTCCAAATTACAGCCAAGCAATAACATTTTTGTATCCTTTTCTGTTGATAATTAACTTTGATTGTAGCAACCTACTATAGAAATCATCTCATTTTGTTATGAAACCAGTCAGGTTTTTTAAGCAGCAGAATAAATTTTACGGGTGTTGTCTCGGGTACTTACGGAGTGAAAAATTGTTCCTCAACACAGAGACCATGATGGGTCATGCTATGTTGGAAGATAATCTCGTCATTTGCCTGAGGAAGAAAAATAATAGGCATGCAATGAAACAGCTTGACGGGACAGGTGCATAGAAATAACACAGTTCTCTTCAGAAACTAATTGCTAAAAAAATCCTCAAAATCTAAAATTGTCTCCAAATGGGAGGCTAAAATGGCATTATCAAAATGTCTATAAGGAAGTATTCAGAAATATATGATGCGTTACAAAACCATTTAAGGTTCTATATTTGATTTTTCATTTAAATTTTAAAAAAGTGTGCTTACAAATTATTGTAGACGAATCTGCTTTCTAAAAATTATATATAGATAACTTTTGCAGGTAAATACTTTATAAGGTTTATGTTACAGAGTAGTTAAATCAATAAATTGAACATACTTTTTTTTTCACTTTTACTTCAATGATCTTTTTTTACTTCAGGTGTATATGCACCTAACACAACAGTTACAAAACTTTCTTTTTAATTTATGAAGCAACGCTTGAAAAAGCTAACAGAATAATAGAAAAAAATAATGAAATCAAGTACTCACAACCACTGGCTCATGCTCATACTCAAGCCTTAAGAGGGGGTTCTTGTGCTCAATTTGCCAGTGAGTGTTGACAGATTTTTTTTTGATAAGCTGCACAATTTGGTGGCGAGACTTTTCTGTACTGCGGTTGAATAAAACTACATCGGAATGCAGGAACAGCTAGGCAGAAAGAAAAAAAAAAGGCAATTTTAATTACCATTTTAAAACAATAAACTTTTGGGTATAATTATGCTTCAAATAAGATACTTAATGTTCTAACTTAATTAATAGGTGTTTGTTGTGATTTATTTTGAGCAGCTTGGAGAGAGTTTTAAGAACGAGACAATAAACTATTCATGGAAAGGAAATAAGAACATATGATTGGAAATCTTTAGTCTTGAAAAGCATCCACGAGCTGTAGTTTGATTTCCAACACCATTGTAAAAGACATGAACAATAGTTCAATGCATATAAGGGAAATAATCAGGTATATTCCTCATGGCCAGCTTTTTTTCAATAATATAATTTAACTTTGATGTTTTTAATAACATTCAATTAAAGCTGTGGGTATTTTAAGTTTTTGAAAAACTATTATTATTTATATTTTAAAATAAAATGTTACATTCAGTTAATAAAAAGTAAAATAAGTTATTTTGAATGAAGAAAGGAGCATTCAATTAAAAACCTGCTTCATTCATATAACACTTCATAATAAGAAATTGGCTTAAAAAGAGGGGCGTCTGGGTGATCTGTCAGCGTCAATTTTTCTCTAAACTGTGTAATAAGAAGAAAAAGGTTCAAATAACAGCTGTGCCTGTGTCTCTAAGATCCTTTAGAAAATCTAGGGGACATGAAAATAATAGTGTAGGGCCTATATATAAAGAGACACTCATTTATTTTTCATCGTTCCGTGTCATATTTTTAATCACTCGTGTTGAAGACCTGTGCTGCATATTGAGGGTCACAGTTTCTAACAAGTATCGACTCTTGTCTTTAACATGGGATGGGATTCGACAATTTGCTTATCAACCAAAAATGCCTATTATGGATGAGGCTAAACAGTGCAAACATTCAAAGCTGGCATGGAGCCCTTAGACAGAAAAATATCCATTATCCTTTAACAATAAAATGACACTACAGAGATTTTAACTTTTCCGGCTTGTTGAACATAGCTCATGTTTTCCAACTATGTAGAACAGCTCTTTTTGAATCACATATTGCATAGATCAAACATACATCGCCAGCCTCAGGTTCAGCTGTCTGTAAACAAAATGCTTGTCCATATCGCAATTTGTCTCCACACTTGGCATAGTCGTCGGCTCTGTAAAACACAGTAAAATTTCTTGATAAAAATTTACTATGATGAAAAAAAAAGTTTCAAAAGTAGGATTAAAATTTTTTAAATCATTAAAAGTTTCGGTGGCAGATTTAAAGCAGGGCCCGGGACCCCCAACAGAAGTGAACTCTCTTCAAAGTGATTTATAAAATTATGTAGCCTAGGACAATCATAAGGGAGTGAGGGCCCCCTCACTAAAGCTGGGCCTAGCCCCCCCCCCCCCCCCCCCCCTGCACCTAAATAATCCGGCACTGAAAGGTTAAGATATTAAAAAAACAATATACAAAAAGCAAATTTCCTGATGTCAATTGAAAAGAGCCACAGTCCCTTTTAAAATGTGGTTTTGAGGCACACAATTTCTTAAAATAAAGCATGCTTCAACTAAAATAAGGACATTTATATAGGCCCTACGAGAAATTAGTGCAACATATCCAATTTAAAAATACATTAAACTTTAATTAAAAATACATGATCAGTTTCCAGAAAGCATCATTTACAAGAGTTCGGTTAAAATTGAATTTCTTTACTGCCTTCAAAACAAATCAAAGCCATAGAAATAGAGCATACCCAGATCAAAGATTACCTTTAAATGGATCAAAATTATAATGTTTAATTTTTAAACAGACTCATTTTTTTTCAAATTAGTGAAAAATACTTACGGAACAATTTTAAAAGCTGTGCGGAAGCAAGGAGAAAGTTTGGTTGTCCCTGTGACAAGAACAGGTGCAGCTGGGGCATTTGGATCTGTCTCTTCCGCATCTGGCATGTGCATAGCTAGAGCACTGTCATTTCTTGGATACTGGCCAATACCATAAACTGTTCTGTCAGGATTACCTATTAATCAAGCAAAGCAGATAATTTTATCTTTTTTGTATGCTACTTCAGGGCAAGTTTATTGTTTGATTTATTTAATTTTAGGATTTAAAATTTACACCAAATAGAAACAAATGAAAAGAGTTTGAAATAAATAATTATCTCTAATTAATTTTAGGATTGAATATCTAAAAAAAATGAAAATATTATAATATGAAGAGAATTTCAAATAAACAAAGACAATGAACATTTTTTTTACTTTTGCTACTTCCTGTACTTTATTTTTAACTTACCCCTATTCACAATCATTACAGTGTCTCCAAACCTAACGCAACCATCTGAACATGTGCTGAGTTGAACCTTGAAAAAGGGGAACAATAAAAAATCTCTATGAATCAATATCTTTGCATTATGGAGAAAAACAATTCCTATATATTTTGAATTGTTTATTTACGACATAAAGGTGGAATAAATTATCAGAATTATTAAGCTTACTTAAAAATGGTGAAATTATCTCACCAATCAAGTTCAAATTTTTTCCCTTATTTGATTTTGTTTTTTCTTAATTTCAAATCTTCTTCATCTCAAATCAAAATCACAACTAGACTAAAACATCATCCTATTTTATTCACTTCTATGGTTTGCTCCAGATCACAGACGGATTATTCTCTGATTTGTCATTATCATTATCGTTAATTAAATCTTTTTGATAGACCCTTATATGAAGTGCTTCTTTATATACATAGCCTACATGGTTATATATATATGGTTACCTGGGAACACAACCAACCATCTATATATCTCTCTATCCAGCTAATGATTTTTTTAATGGACTCTTTGAACAGATTATCAACTTATTTGGTAGGCTGACAGGCCTAGTCATCTATCTATTAAGGACACCGAACAGTCCACCTACTAATCCCTCTAGCTGGCTACCTTCATATCTCCGTGTTTCATCTAAACATGAATGTAAGCTTTTAATGGTTTTATTCTCTACTAGTTTCCTGTAGAATCTGATATGGAGATAGGGAAACCAGCTGTAATTGAATTCATGCAAATAATGTTCCCCTGTCCAGAGTACTATCCAACTAAGCTATCTGGCATAGATTTTAAAGAAAAATAGAAATAAGACAGAAAATAAGAGGCATACGTACAGGACTTGTCATTTTCCCAACTAAGCCACTTGAACGTTGAATCAAAAGTTTGCCATTGGCTCTTCTTTCAAGAAAATCCTTGAGAGTATCCTGAAAATAAATTGATCATATTCAAGTTAAAAGATTTAACGAATGAAATTAATTAAGGGTGAAAAAAATTATTTTAATTCTTGTTATGAAAATAGTAGTTAAAATAAAAAAAAACAGTAAGGTTCTTGTATATATTTAATACTTTATCCATAGACCTGTCTCATAATGTACCTGAGAAGCAAAATGGCATCCGTCTCATTGTGTTATCAGTAGTTTTGATATAATTTTAAAAAATCCTGTGTAGTTACTCTCACAGCTACAATTCTTTTTCTTTAGTAAATTTTAAAACAAACCAGCACCTTTCAATTTTAACTAAAGAATGAGATAGAATGATAATGATTAACAAACAGAGTGATATGCATATGTAAACAAAGAGCATTCTTCTAACCCAGTAAATAAAAGGGATCTAGGCGAAAATAGGCTAGTATGTTAAAATAGTTTGAGTTTATATCGCCTACCTCCTCTAACTGAATATCTTCATTCCAGTTGCCCACACGAACAGATGGGTTATAAGTTCTAACGTGGGCCATTGCAACACTATATTTTAGAAGAACAGGTATTGCAAAGTATATAATAAAGTAACGTTACACGTAAACGTTCAAAAGAGTCGCTGTGCACCCCAGATAGGAAAGAGATTGAAGACTGTTTTCCTTGACAACAGTTGATAGGAACGAATAAAATAAAACTCAGCTGTTCCGTTACTAAATCCCGTAAATAACTCAAACTGCATTCGCGAAACGGAACAGAAGTGTTGCTTTTCTTTTCTTTATTATGTATCATAATGTTTTAATAGGCATATATTAAGACGTTCGAAGACACCATATACATGTAAAATAATAAGTGGTACGCCTACATTTTAATTTATCAAAATATACCCACCGCTTTTTATGATTTGTACTTCTAGTTTTTAGTAAGTATATACTGCATCTAGAATATACAATAATTGCTTTCAGAGCATACGTTGTTTACTTTTTGTTTTAATTATCTTTATAAACGTATTTTCTATTTTTTTTTAAAGAAATACACTTACTTCTCCCATTTCACACATCTATATTTTCGGTCGATAGACATTTGTTATTTCATTTTTGTTAAAAGAATTTATTGATCTTTGCTAAAATTGCATTCACGCCGAGACTTTCATTCGTTGATTCCTCCATTGACGTATAATATTTTGCGGCCATCTTGAGTGTTTTGACTGGCACGAAGATTCCTACAGCCTAGGTTGAGGCATTTTAATTTTTATTTGTGCCGTATAAGGGCCATATAAACACAATGTCTGGAGCTTTTTCTAGAAGTAGTGGACTGGTTCAAAGAAGAACCACAGCAGTAACCACGGCCACATCTGAAAATTCCGGGGATGAGCTGGACGAGAAGCTTAATGGGGAAGTGGAAGAGGATCATGATTCCAAGGAGACCCGCCTTACTCTAATGGAAGAAGTCCTGTTACTTGGGCTGAAAGACAGAGAGGTAAGTATCCTTTTGTATCTATAGATTTAACTCTCGATGAAGTGTCCCTAGTTGTTTTTTTCACACTTGTTAGAATCTTTAAAAATATTTACTGAAGGGAATTGAGGTTAGGGTTAGCCTAGAGGCCTAGACATCTCTATTCTCTAGAGATAGATTATTATTTTATAATGTAGTATTCTAAGGCCAACTAAGAGTGTCAGCCTTGCAGCCCACTGAGATCTAGATCTAGATCTACATCGCATTGATCTGTGTGGCACACTCGCGTCTTAAAGTTTTTTCAATTTTAATTAAGTTGCATTGTTATAGTATGATTGTTGTAGCAGTAGTCTCTAAGAATTTGCTCTGTACTGGTAAAGCCGCTAGATCCCTGTGAAATTATAAATCATTTTTAAAATTGTCATCAGTCCAAACAATTTTTCATGTCCCCTATTGAAGGCACTTTAAGTAAATGTGTCTTTAAATGTACTATACATTATAGGCACTTAGGTTAAATTGTTTAAGAAAAAACATTCAGAACAACTGAGAACTAGATGATTGTAGATCTATAGCTCGATGCGCTGAATAACTGCTTTGCTATGAGAAAACTACCTAGGCTTCGCTTGTGTCTGCCTATCTGCCCTCATTTCCAGACCGGGCACTGCAAGTGCAAGTTGTCGAGTAACTGACATTGGTAATGGACCTTCATTCATCCTTTATTCCTCCTTTCTCCATCATGCGAGAAGCTCCTAGGCTCTTAAAATATCAACCAATATGTCTTGCTGAAATTAATCATTTAATGAATAGTTTGGTGGATTCTCAGCCTCTCAGTCACATTTATAAATGGTTATATCACTGATCTCTAAGGAAGGAGAAAAATACCCCTCCCCACCGTAGAGATTTTGGGTTTACAACCTGGCGGTGTTATATGTTTTGTCAATAAAAACGGATGGACCATTGCTTTAGGGGAAGATGGCGATGAAAGCCATGCTTTGACTAATTCACACATGAGTGTTATAAATGTCGCCCCATCGAGACACAGATTTATAGACACAACACACTGATGTGAAACAGGCACTGACCACATTGCATACATGAACTCAGATTTGTTCTGTTCAGGTGACTGTGACAGTGTGAGCTTGTAATTACTGTACTGTTACTTGCGTCTCTACCATAATCAGTGTACTGGATTGACGAGTAGGAGGTGACGTTTGGTCCTCACCTGATCTGTATTGTAGAACTTTCAATCGGGGCTACCCTCAACCCTTTCAGTCAAAAGACACACAGGAGCAATGACTTTCCCTGTAAAAAGGGATTCGAACTGAAGCATATCACATCCACATTGTGATCACCTGCAGGAAAGAAAGTAACAACTGACTTCTTTTAAAAGCCCCCTTTGGTTGTACCGTCTAATAAGGCAAATCTCTCTTTCCAATTGTAAAGTTTCCTATGTTGAACTTGAAAGAAAGATTATTTACTGTGTTAAATGAAATAATTTTGGTACACAGCGTTTATATTTGTTATTAATAGTATCAGTAGGCTATTATTGAAAACAAAAAAAGGTAAAGATATACTTGTGTGCATCAAGTTCTGCTGTTGAACCCTCTTTTAATTCAAAGTAAAAGACTTTGTTGAGAAGGGCTGCTAAAGGAAAAAAAATTGGTATAAAATTAGGTGCTAAATTTCCTAACGTTTATTATGTAGTCATCAGGATATATATATAAGTTTACAAGTTTCAGAGAAAAATAACCCACCACCTCACTCTTTTAAAAAAAAAAAATGAAGGGAGGAAATTGTTTTTATCCTGAAATTCTATCTTAAGAAAGAAACTTTATAAACGATCACAACCAGCTCTATCTATATGCAAACAAAAAGTTTTTCAAGTTTGTCATTCTTGAAGTTAAAAGAGCGAAGAAACTTGAGTGATATTTTTCTTGACAGTCCTCTAAATGAATATTACATTACATACTTTCGAAGCCCTGACCGACCTAACAAAACCTAAAGGATGTCCCAACTAGATAAGATGGTGGTACTCCATGTCTCTTTAGTTTGTTTCTTCACATGCCCATGCTCAAAACCTAAGTTGTACAGGGTTCGTAATAGTAACACACAGCTGTATTTAAGTTTATTCAGGATGTTTTGATCAAAACATAAATCGAAATGTGTTTGATTTGTTTTCATTAAAATATCCCTTTATTTTGTTTACAGGGCTACACGTCATTCTGGAATGATTGTATATCATCAGGTTTGAGAGGTTGTATACTTATTGAACTGTCTCTCCGAGGACGGGTGGAGTTAGAAAAAGCTGGGATGCGAAGACGCAGTCTGACTAACAGAAAAGTAATTTGCAGGAATGATCAGCCGACAGGGGATGTCCTGCTAGATGAGGCACTGAGACACATGAAAGAGACACAGCCACCTGAGACAGTCCAATCATGGATTGAATACTTGAGTGGTAAGGAAAGAGAAATGAAGTTACTTTGATATTGGCTCGTATTTTCAGGGCTAAAGTTAAAATTATTTGTGTAAAAAAATGTTAACTCTGGAAACTGATGTGGTGTAGAATTTGATACATCTCCTTTTTAATTTAATAAGTTTTTAGGTTTGTGTTATATCAAATTATGTTCAAGTAATCTCAACAGAAATTCATTGAACTTTAGATTACTTTAAATATCTCATATTAATATTTTATATTTCAATTAGGAGAAACATGGAATCCTTTGAAGTTGAGGTACCAGCTGCGCAATGTCCGTGAACGTCTTGCAAAGAATTTGGTGGAGAAAGGTGTATGCACCACAGAAAAGCAGAATTTCTTACTTTTTGATATGACCACACACCCACTTACAGACAATGTTGTCAAACAGCGCCTCATCAAGCGGGTGCAGGATTCAGTCCTCAGTCGCTGGACCAATGATGCTCATCGAATGGATAGGCGTATGTTGTCTCTTATTTACTTGGCACACTCATCTGATGTGCTTGAGAATGCCTTCGCTCCACTGTCAGATGATGACTATGAAGTGGCAATGAAGAGGGTGCGAGAGCTACTGGACCTCGACTTTGATACAGAGAGCATGAAAGAGGGGACTAATGAGCTCATGTGGGCTGTCATTAGTGCCATGAGTAAATGATTGAGTCGTCTGTGTATTTGTCATGTTTTTTGCCTTTCATCCATCCATGTTAATTCTCTCTATCATCCAACCTGTCTTGCTTTTACTATCAATTTGGGATTATTTGACTTAAGGTCTTGCTTTATGGCACTAGTGGGATGTTAATGGTTTATTAATTATATTTGAATTTTTTTTTTAAATCAGTACTTTAACATTTTGTTTTGTAAGCTATTTCATAGAATTTCAAAAACTTCAATCCAGAGTAACTATAAGATATTTTCTTATTTTGTTTCTATGGGGGGAAAAGACCCCCCTCCCCCAAGAAAGTTGGTAAGTCAATGGCTACCTTGTGTTTGACTTAAATTGTAAAAATAGATCGAAAGTTAACTTAAGATTATCGGTTTTACTATGTATGATTTTTTTAGCTTGAATATGAAACTAAAGGATCATTTTCCTAATAAAGAAAGGGATATTTATTTCCTCCTGTAGGAAATCCAGAAGATACCAGCTTAGATTTTTTGTACATAGTGTGTTCAATTATGTGTGTTTCAGAAGTTTGGTACAACTGACAAAGAGATTGGAAGGGTTTGATAAGTTGTACAATATTGATTTTGTGAAACATACCAATACAATATTATTGCATCAGTTGCATGGGAAAATGGGTTTATCTCTCAGTTTGTGAATGTAAGTTTTGTGTAAGGTACAAGAAGAGCTCAGGTAATTTGGGTTCACTTCTATATCTTTGTAAAAACTTACATGAGCAATATGATTTGTGTGAGATTTTCCATTGTAAATGTATGCGAGGACTTCTAGTTCAAATTCTAAATTATACATCTGTTTTAGATAAGAGTCTATGCATATTTGTTTGTGGATAGTGATTGATAAAACCCTTTTGGTCGCTTGAATGAAAAGAATTATTTGTGTTTGATTATGAAATTCGTTACGAATGACTGCATTTGCACAGCGGAAGATGCCTCGACTGTTTTCTCATTTGCCTATTCAACAACCAAGGCGAGGTAGGCTACTGTGTGTGTGGATGTGTCTTTGTTAAAATTACCTTTGATTATGTAAACAAGCGTTGGTTTAATGAAATTGATAGACTTTAAGTTCAACAATTTCTATTATGTATTATGTTCCAAAAGGACTTTAACCCTCCTCTTTTCTTTTATTTACAATTCACAACAACCATGTTCAAATCTATCCTCTTTCATTTTAACTCCTTATACTTTCTGCTTTATTATAAGTCTTCAAAATATACACAAATATCTGGACAGAATATTAACAAGAAAAGAAAGCTTAATTCAAGGATTTAAACAAGAATAGTTTAAAATGTGTTAATCAGTCCAAAAAACTGAGAACTACTCCATTGTTTTTGTTTTGTTTTGCCTTTCCTTAATAAAGAGAGATGATTGAAAGAAAGACTTGAGCATAGACAATGCCACCAAGAACCATTGTGCATGTTTAATGTGACCACTATCTAGCCTCTGGACACGTCACTTTGGATTGAAGAAAATGTGTAGTTATAATGATTGATTATATAACAATGTATCCTCCATTGTAAAGTACAGTTTGCGGGAATTTAATGTAATGTTTTTGGAACTAAGGTATTTATCTCTTTTACATCTGATATCAGCTTAGAAGTGAGATAAATTTTCAATTATTTATTTACTTTTTTTATATTTATAGGGCATCATCACATGCTTTCGTTTTATTTTATTTACTATTACACAGCTATAAAAATTTGTTGTTTATGATCATTGTGAAACGGGGGGCGACAACACTTGGTTAAAAACACATTTATCTGTACTATTACGAGCTGCTTTAAAATCAACAAAATTTGTGCAGTTTATCTTGTTTTTGCATGAAGTCATTATTTTCACAGCACTCGGCCAAAAACAATGTGTAAGTAGACATGAATTTTCTCCTAGTTTACCATGAATCCTTTCAATATAGTAGCAGATCATAAGATGTTTCTTTACTTTGACGAGGGGAGTTTTCAGGCGGGATATGCAAAATATTTCTATGAAATAAAGACATATAATGTAGTTATGTGCCTTAAAATGTTATCAGTAGTACTAGCAGTCATTTCGTCTTAGGGTTTTGTTACCAGAACTCCCTAATATAGTCACCAAAAGTGGGTCACGGACTCGTGCAGCTAGTCTAGTGGTCCATTAAAAAATCATTCCATTATGAGAGACACTTCAGCTTGTGGATTGTGATGAACCTTCTCTTGTTATGCAACATCTTTTAGATTTCTTTGTTTGTGGTGAAATGATGACTTTATTACGGTATAAGATGCCTGGGTCTTAGTCCTATTGGTAGTAGCTACTGCTGCGTAATACTTTTTTTCTTTCTTACTTTGTCATCAATTAGGACCAAACTTTCTTGGATAATCTGAATGTGGTTTAAAAGTACAAGAAAGACATGTATAGTTCAATTGGATTAATAAACTATTTTCTGAACTGGAAGATACCAGTTCAATTTTCTATATTAAATTAGTTCTTTTCTGATCCTCAAGGAAATGGTAGTTTGATCATGTATGTCAATTCTTTGTGGGGCACTGTTTTTAAATTGTTACTTTGCGTGTGTGATTTGAATGCCTTCTGTAGAAAGACTGCAGGTGTATAGGTGTATAAATGCTGTTGACTTACATTTAATCAAATCACCATGTATTACCAATTGGTTTTACATCTTTGCTTAACCTCTCTTGATTTGTGTACATTTGTCATTTTCAATATGTCATCTTAAGTATATTTGATTGCAAAGAAGTTTTTTTTTCCCCCCACTAGTTCATATGCTTTTAATTATTACGACAATCCGTTGTAAATACATATACTTCAGTCCTGACGAAGAAACTTTCTAAATTTCAGTTGTTTTTTTCCGCAATTTCCTTACATCACTGAATTAGAAGACAATACACTGAGCACTTTTATTGAATCTCTTTGCTGAACCACTGACTTTGCACTTTTCTTTTTTTTTGAAAACAGATTGAGTGTGTAAAAATGAACGAGTTTAGTTACACTTAAAATAGTGTCTTTAAATAGGAAATTGAGTTCTGAGTATAACCACAACCCTAATATCTCTGGTTTCGGTAAAATGCAAAATGTCAGCTTTGAAAGAAGGGTTATCTGATTGATGGAAAACATCCACCTCTTCAGATATGTATGTGGTGCATTGCATTGTTGTTTTTTTTCCCTAGGTAAAATTGAAATGTTGGTGAAGATACATTTTATATGTTTTTGTTTTTTTTTGTGTTTATTTTTAATAGTTGTTCTATTTGTGATATTATAGACATACATTGTGTATTTGCCAGACTGGGTTATTGTAGCATCAAAGGCAAAGAGACAAGTAGTCTTTTTTTGTTGTTGCAATTTTACTTTTTTTTCTCACCCTCTCTATCACTTTTTAAACTGATGTACATAATTTCATCAAGTAATGTTTTGCTTACCTTTATTGTGGCATGCATTTAATGATCCCTTGTATTATTGCCGAGGCACAAATATTTTCTCATGCTTTTTTCTTTTCAGCAATGAATGTCATCCAAAGAGTTTTTCCTCTTGTGACTAGAGTAAAAAGAAAATTAACAAAATTCCTTCTTTATTGGTTTTTAATTTTCAGCAATAATAGATTCTTGACCGTTGAGTTTATTGGTAGTGTTATCCTGAATTTAATTACCCATTTTTATTCAATAATTTTGGGCCTTCCTGTCATGTTCATCTTTTTGTCAATAAGGATTGGTTCTACACTTTATTTTGCTATTTATATATGTGGTTTGTTAAATTGGTATAATTTGGGTCCATTGAGAGAGAACGAGCTAATGCTGTGATTTTGATCGGTATGTCAGAAGTATAATATTATGCTGTGTGGAAATAATTATATGTATGTTTCAGACTACAGTATGTTTTTTATTTGGAATATAATGGCTTTAGGTAGATGTTCTCTAATGTTGAGTTTAAAGTTTATTAATTTGTTTCCTTGTTTTGCTTATCTCTATATGTATTTGATGATCCTTGTGTATGTGATCAATACTTTATGATAATACATGTGTAATGAGCATAATGATTTAACAGCTAAACATGATTTGATTCAATGATCTTAGTTCTTAAAGCAAAGATTACATACTTTTAACTTTTAAAATAACAAAAAATGTATCAAAAGTATAATAGAGAGTGAATTTATACTTATTCACCTTTTTTTTCTTGTTGAGGGTACGACAGTCATTAGATCTTGCAAGGTAAAATAAAAACAGAAATATATTTTAAATGTTTGAGGATACAGTTGATACTGTCTATATTTGTTCAATTCTACTAAATGTTTTTTTCTGGCAGGCAAACCATGCTAAAATTTTGATGGTGAAGATTGGTCTGTGCAGGATAACATTTTAAATACTGTTTAATACAAATATTATGTACTATTATTATTCCCATGTATATTGTTGCCTGTGCTGATCTTACCTTTTTTATAGTTACAATCTGGGGACTATGATTGGCCATTAAAATAATAAAAAAAGAGATTGCACGCAAATTTTGTTCCTGTTTTACAGTTCATAGCAATATTTTCAGTCATAAAGGTTTTATTTATATTATAATTAAACATTTTCATCCCTAAGCTGTCTAATATGATATGTAGTCCACTCCTTTCTGAGTAGTCATACAGGTTTTAATTTTTTTCGTAATTATTATTTTATGCTATTGAAAAAGTGGATGTACATGTATTGGTTTCTTCAGTAATAGCATTTAGAACATTGTTATATATGTATAAGGGCTGAGTTTCTTGACTAGTGCAGACTGTTGTTTGAGACTAATTCCCTCAGAGTTCTGTCTAAAAGTTCTGTAAAAAATGTTGATCCTGTTGGCATCACTTCAGCGGTCACAATTATAGTTTGCAGGATGAATGTCTCTCACATACATTAGAATATTAGTGACTAATATTGTGAGAAACATTTAATATTTACAGGGCATCTATAATAGCCTCCCTAAAAGGCAAACAGGGCTGTTTAAAAATGAAACTGAAACTGAAAAGCGACAAATTAAGTCAACTAAATCTGCCGACGATTGAAAACCTTATCTTACTGATGATTGATATTTCCGACAGTTAAAAAAAAAAAATGAAACAAAAAACAACTAATTTGCCATGAAAGTATTATTTAGTACATTATTATCTACCCCCCACCCCCCCTTTTTTTTTTATTTGCCTGTACTACTGACTTAATATGAGTGAAAATCCCAAACAACAGTTGAATTGTATTTACATGATGAAATTACAATATAATACAGCTCGGGTTGTTTGTTGATGAGATATCATATTCATGTCTGCAGTTAATTCACATAATTAAAATATTCTTTGTGGTTATTCTAAATACATGTATAGAAGATGGCAATTCGAAAATAAATTTACTAAAAAAAAATAAAAAATTAAAAGGTAGAACCAAAAGAAGCCTACATCAGGTTCGCAATAAAATTCAGTTGCCCCCTTCTCATGCAATATAAATTCTTGTTAACACGTTTATATTAGTAGATTATAAATTTGAGTCGTCATAGGATGTGCTTGGCAAACAACAACGCTTTATTCCAATAGTAGGCTATAGGTACAAGCAAGGGGACATGTGCATTTGACTTTTTAGCAATCCAAGGTGCTGGCGACATTATTGTGTGTAATATTGGTTAATCCTTCGATGTATGTGATCGCCACACAACACCTGCACAGAAATCAATTTAGGACGAGTCGCACGCAGTATCTTCTCAGCGAAAAGCGAAGTCACAAGATCGTGTATCATATCATCAATAACAACTTCGCATGCGCATTTTCTTGCTATTTATAGATATATGCATTGCCAAAAGGAAAACTGTTTCAGTCTATAAAACAAGTAGTGTAAACATGGTGAATGAGGTGATGATGATTAGATAGTATTTCATAATTGATATTGATAAGATGGCTTTTACAAGGCAAATATGAAATCTCAAGTCTAACCAGTTCAAAGCAGTTTCAATGATTTTATGATGCTTTACACTTATCTAATCCAATTTATTTCAACATTATTTTTTTTTAAATAATAATTTCACACACATAATTTCTCTCTCTCTCTCTCTCTCTCTCTCTCTCTCTCTCTCTCTCTCCCCCTCTCTCTCTCAATCTCTATCTCTCCTTTATTTGCATTGTCCCCCCTTTGATAAGAAAGAAAAGATGGAATTTTAGTATGTATGGCACACTTAAGAGGGTACAGTTTTGATGTGAAAAAAAATACTATGGAAATAAATAAAGTTATTGTTCATGTATACTGATAAGCCCGTGTTTCCACTGAAACAGAAACGAACCGACCCAAACCGACCCGACCCTACAAAAAACGGCAATGAAAATAGCACAGCCACAAATAACTAAGAAATCATAGAGAAGTCCGCCAAGGTGTTTCCACCAAAACGACCCGCCTCCGGCCGACTTTTTTCGAGTCGGTTGGAATACGGTTTGCACCATTTTTTACGGGTCGTTTGGGTGACTCATCAGCCACAAGCCTGCCACGGGTTAAAAAAATTATTTTATTTTAAGGAATTTTTCAAAACCGATTTCATATTCGTGATCAGCGCCCTCAAATTAGCAAAGTCTACGCGTAAACAATAGGTTTTGATGAAAAATAAAGATTTTAGAATTTGTTTAAAATTAAGTTTATTTTTCTTACTACCGGTCCCTTTTCACTTTTGCCACCACGTGGGAAAACCCAACGTGCCATTCCCCTTTGGTGTGCAACCTGAGGGGTCGGGTCGTTTCTGGTTTAGAGTTTGGTAGGTGGAAACACAAAACGGAAACGAACCGACAAAAAACGGTCCGGGTCGGTTTGGGTCGATTCGTTTCTGTTTTGGTGGAAACGCGCCCTAAGGTCTAGATTTGTTCTATTGGCAGGTTAAAGATGTCCCATCAGAAAGAAAAGATGACATTTTAGTATGTATGGCACACTTAAGAGGGTACAGTTTTGCTTTACGCTATCGAATAACATCGTTTTGAAAAGAATTCTTTGTGCAACTCTTTGAAAAGAGGAGAAATGAATGTACACTGTATATTTTAACTAACGAGCCCTGCACTGAATTTGAATAAAGCTTAACAAACAAGTCATGCTAAAGAAGGCCACCAAAAGAATGGGAATGTTTGATGGTCAAACTGTAGTAGACGCAGAGCCTCTCAAAAACCAGGCCCTGTGTGTAATGTAGTCGTGGTTATATATGTGCCTCTGACCTTGCCGTCGGTCCCTTTCGTCAGGGGTCGACTTCGTCTCAGACTCAAGGGCAGTCGGCGTCTAATCTTCTCTGCTGACATTTCTCCTATTGCCTGCACTGTCCTGTTCAGATCTTTCTTTCCCCCTGTTTCTCTTTCCTACTACTCTCCTGTCGCCTTATCTTTTTTCTTTTCTTTCCTGTACATTATTGCTGCTCCCTCTCCCCCCTTTCTTTATCCCTCTTTTTGTCTGTCTGTCCTTCTGTGTCTGTGAGTGTGTGTCTCTCTCTCTCTCTCTCTCTCTCTCTCTCTCTCTCTCTATCTATATATCTCTATCTCACTCCCCCTCTCTCTTTCTCTCTCAAACATTTTTTTTCGTATGGATGAAAAAAAACCCAACAACAACAAAAGAACAACCTAGTTTTGATTTGTACCTATCGTAAACCTTAAAGTTGTTATTAAAGAGACACATTGTCCAACCCTTTTCATTCGAGTGAAGTCGAAGTATACAGTTCATTATTATTAACGGGCCGTGCATTAAATGTGAATAAAGCCAAGCAAACGAGGCATGCTTAAGAAGGCCACCAAAAGAATGGCGATTTTTGATGGTTGCACAGTGACTGTCGACGCACCTCCTCTCAGAAACCAAGGCCTGTGTGTTCTGTGGTCGTGGTGGTGTATCACGTGCTTCTGGTCCTTCGGTAGTTCCTCTTCGTCAAGGGTCGACTCTGTCTGAGAGTCAGAGACAGACGCATCAGTAGGCGTCCGGTCTTTTCTGTGGATGTTGCTCCTTTTGCTTGAATTATCAACACCATGTTCAGATTTCTCAGCATTCCGACTACCTAACAGATCGTTTCGCAGCTTATCTCTTCGCCTGCTGTTGGCAGTCTCAATCCCCGTGCCGTACCCGCCTCCTGCAGTCTTGTGCCTGAACGTGAAGGAGCATTGCTTACCATCCTCTGCGTGCGGCCTGAAACCTGGACACTGCCAAGGCTTGAAGTCTGACAGCCTGTCCATAGGCGTGGGATCCTTCTGCCACTCCAAGGCCTGGGCCATTGTGACCAGGTATACGTCATCCATGGACACCATCTTCTGGATAAACTCGTCCATGGCGTCCAGCTGGTAGTCCGTGGTTAGCCACGGGGAGTGTAGGTTCAAGTAAAGTGGTGCTCTGTTGCTCCGGTAATTTCGTAGAAAGTTTTTCCACAGCATCTGGATAAAAAAAGGGTTGGCATAATAAAGGTGATTGTCCCTGAAAAGTGAAGATGACTCTCGTACAGCACAATATTAAAATTAAAGTGAAAGAGTGACAATTTTAGTTTATGCCGTTAAAGTATTGTGCAATCTGTGCATGGAGCCTCTAGTTCGAAGAACTGCGTTTATTTTCTCTGTCTTGTTGAATGTCTGTCTGGTCTGTGTGTCCGGCTCTCTGGTGTCTGTATTTCTCTCTCCTTCTCTCTCTCTCTCTCTCTCTCTCTCTCTCTCTCTCTCTCTCTCTCTTTGTATCAAACACAAACACATATAGTCGTGTAAATTGTGCTTGTGTGTATTATTAATTTCATGCATTCAATCAGTGAATTTTTCAGAGCTTACAGCTGAAATGCACTTACGCCTACAATAACAATCATAGGGTTCCAGTAGGATAGTCGTCTGACTCATTTCATGTACATGTACTACATTCTCAGCTGATGTGATTCAAAATGGTATGAATCAGTTAATAGATACAATTGTGGTATAAAGTATTCTTTTTAATCCGTATTGTTTACTAGTTTGTATTCTAAAACGATCGAGTGTCACTAAAGCGGTCAAGGACGGCGTTACGATGTTAAAACTGATATATTTTGTTACCTCACAGTTCGAAACCAGATAGGCCCTATTTAGGTTTTTTTCGGGTAAATTTAATTATATGCACATGTATTGATAGTTCAAAGTCACAAATCTCCTCGGTAGTATAAAAATAATCTGGTTTTACAGATGGCGCCAGGGTTCACTGAGCTTAAACGTTTTCCTCGGACCTTCTGTTCGTCATTCGTCAGTGCTATACGGCGCTCTAAAGATTGAAACTTTTTTTTAACACGGTCTGATATTTGATAAAAGCTGAAACATAATGATACTCCGTTTACCCTCTTTCACTATGATTTTGAGTTAATTTGATCGGTTGCCTAGTAATCTATATCGAGGACGTATTGTATGTTCGTGCTGCCTCGCAGAGACAGTGCAGGTTTCTCTTGAAAGGTAATTTTAGGGGCAATTGGGCCTACTGATCTGAGTATACTAAATTTTGGACCAGAGATTTCACAAACTTCGGAAAGTATGTGGTCGTGCTGTACCTACCTGATAAGCGTCGTTTTTATCTCTTGGCATGTTAAAACAGTCGTCCACATAGGCGCACAATTTGTGCTCTCTGTAGTCCATGACGCCAACGACTGGGATTTCCCACAGACCCTTGTAGAAGTTTTGAGGACAGCGCGCAATGTTGCAGACCATAGTGTAGCCGAAATCTAGTGTGAACGGCCACAGGACGGGGGAGTACAGGTTCTTTGGGAACGAATAGGTCAAAGTCGAATCGTATCTGTGAAATAGAGGTGTACATAAGATGTTACCAAGTATCGTGTATCTTTCCATCATATTCGCCTTCACATTATGTGTGTCTGTTCTATTGAACGCAGACTCTCCCCCCCACCCCCCACACACATCTCTCTCTCTCTCACATACACACTCTCTCTCTTTCTCTTTCTTTCTTTCTCTCCTTCTTATTCTTTCCCCCTCTACCTCTATCTCTCTCACTCATAAATGCCCTTTTTTTCAATAAATCTCTTTATCTGTGTCTTATTGAACGTCCTTCTCTTATACACACACTATCTAAAACGATATTTCCCTTAACATTCACGGTTATTAGGTATTTCTACCCTTGTTTTTCCAATCTTCATTTCCCCCTATCACATGTATATTTTTTCCTCTTACGTAAAGTTATTCTCATATAGAACAGAGAAGAGATCATTCCCAGCTGGCTGTAGAAAAGGGCTCCTCCAGCCTTTGATGTCCTCTACAGGGATGCCAGCTTTCATTACCAGGTTCTGACGCTGATTCAACACCTGGTATTAAGCAGATAAAAACGACAATAATATTGTGGCACATTTTAATGTAATAGAAAAAATAGAAAAGATTATAAGGAGATACCCTCAAATAAAAGAAACAGGGGGGAAAATGTCACCTGATGTTTTTTCTACTTTATTGATTTTGTTTTTCCATTACGGTTATCATTAAAGTTGCAGTCTTTTCTAACCATTTTTGGCTTATGAAAAGACCAACAAATTTAGAAACGAATAGAGGGTTCATCAAGCACTTGAAAACAAACAATTCTGAGAACTAAAGGACAAAACAATAATTTCAGGTTGAGCTAACTTTTTATAAATAATCGAAAAGGACTATGGACAAGCTTCTTTTCCATTGTGATAAACGATCTCACTTGAGCAGATGGTTTTAACTCGAATGGATCATCTGCAAACACAACAATGATCAGAGCTATCAGCGTTCAGGCAGATTATCAAATCGATAGGCCAGGCATTTAACGGACTCACGAGGATTGATTGAAAGCTCACGCGAAATACGTGAGCCTCAACACCACCACATACACAGCCCTGCCTAGCCAGTGATTATGATCACATCGACTCGGTGCATTATTGTTTTAAATCCTTTGGAAATAAGAAGGAGATAGAGTAAAGTAATATTTCTAACCTCACGAGCACCAGTCCTTGTCCCTTGATCTGACGTAGATAGAGGGTGTTTGAATTTATATCAGGTTAACCTCATTGTTTTTATGTAGGTTTTAAATAAATTTCTTCCGTAGGCTATGTGGCAGAGGGAAGATTACACCCCACAACGAGCTTTACAATGCTGATTAAGTTTAGTTTGGTTAGTAGTTGGTTTTCTTAACGTCTACATCAGCAATAAATGATATCGTGGACGGGCCCCAAGACTAACGTCTAGTAATTGATGTGATGTCACACATAGACATATTAGGGATACCTGGACTTCTATATCAACCGGGCATAATCATATTAAACCGACGAAACCAGCAAGGGAGGAAATCCGTGAAATATTCTGACAAAAGATAAAAATTAGTGCCATACACAATCAATGCCTCCCGTCGGCTACAAAAATAAAACAACAACAACAACAGAAAACAACAACCAAAACAGACAAAAAACAAAAAACAACAACAACAACAAACAAACAGAGTGATTCATAGTATGCACAGCGAATTTCAAGAAAAATGTAAATATAGTGTACACTTGTAAAAACTAATGCCTGCAAAGCCTTACTTATCGAATAGCTTAGGGTCTTTTGTTTTGGTAATACATATATTACAAAAATTTGCTTACAGTAAAGAAACAAAATTGAGAACAGAAATTTTAACTGAGCCTAATTGTAATGATGATGATGATGATGATGATGATGATGATGATGATGATGATGATGATGATGATGATGATGATGATGATGATGATGATGATGATGATGATGATGATGATGATGATGATGATGATGATGATGATGATGATGATGATGATGATGATGATGATGATGATGATGATGACGATGATGATAAATTACATTCATTTAGCGCCTTATATTTTAAAATCTCAAACCCCTTTTGTGGTATACATATTCGAGAAAACATAATTACATCAAATTAAATTGTAAAATCTCATGCAATAAAATATCTTAACTAAACATTGAATACTTAAAAATTCAAATGGAAATGATAAGCAAAATAAACAAACTCTCATGAACAAAATTTATGTACCTAAAAATGTGTCAGTAAATATAACGCAGTTAATTATCTTAATCGAACAAATACACTAACATTTACACAACGCTGTATATTGAATAACCGTATACGAAAACAAATGCCTAAAATTTAACCTCTTGGCGAAAAAGCATAGACTTTCACGGATGCCACATCTAAGCAAAAGCGCTCGAACTTACAAAAACTCCGATAAAACCATGCGTAAACAGTTAAAACTGTGATAAGCTTAAAATGGAATTAAGTTATAAAACCTACGGTAAAAGATAATAGGCGAAAACAAGGAGCAACGTTAAAACCAAAAACCCTTTGAATGGATCGGTCGCCAAATAATTTTTTAATTAGTTTTAGGTATACAAAGCAAATTTTTATCACATGTAGATCATAGACAGCGAGATGCCTTGCTGAGATTAAAGTGCACACGTTCTTGTTAATATTGCGGGACCAAAATTATTCAAGTAGTAGCAATCTTGTATTCAATTCTTTCTTTTACCGGCAACCAATGTAAAGACTTTAATGGTGGGTTTTAGATGCTCATTTTTCTTTTACTGTAAATAATCTTGATTGCATGATTTTTTACTTTTTCAAGTTTTTTTTTAGTTGGTCCACTGACTCCATAGAGTAGTGCGTTGCCATAATCTAATTTGGATAGAATCAGAGACACCATTAATTTAACAGCGACAGCAAAGAACATGACTGTATCTTCTAATATGGCTGATACGGCTGATTTTATAAAGTTTTACACAATGAACTGACTTGATCACTCATAGCGTTTGATAAAAAAATAATAATTATTTAGATTCTTGGCTTTTTGAGATGGTACATTACTTGAGTTTATTTCCATAACCTGGTTATCAATCTTCTTAAGTTCAGAGGGCTTTCCAAATTAATCATCATTATCATCAAAAACAAGAACAAGAACAACAACAACAACAACGACAACAAAAACATAATATTATGAGTTCAAGCGGGAATCTTTTAAAACACAAAACTTGGAAAGATAAACCAAACCTCTTCAGCCATAAGGGTCTTGTCCGCCTCAGTCCACCATTTTCTGGGCAGCCTGTGGGTGACACTGTGGTCTCCGATTTCCATACCGCGAGCATGCAGCTTCCCCACCATACAGTAGTCAGTGAAGTTGTGGGATACGAAGAATGTGGCCGAGATGGGGCATCCATTCGGGTTCTTTCTGCTACCATCAGGTGGCAAGAGTCTGCGTGTTGATCATAGAGATTTTTTTAATGAAGAAAGGGGTTGAAACAATAAATATAATAACCATTATTTTTTATAGACTACACTGAGTCTTTTATTACAGTAGGGTTATTAATAGCAATCGATTTTTTTATATCACGAAATCAGTTATCAAAAGCAACACTTTTTACATTTGGTCAGAGATAACGAAAGTTTCTCCACGTTCAGTGTCTCTTTGGTCTCAACTGATATTGTACATATACTGTGAAGGGACCTCAAACACTGTACAGACACAGACCCAATCTGATGGAACAAGAAAGCGTCGGAAAGAGCAAGGATCGAACATACAACGTTCTGAGTAAAAACTGCTAGCTCTATCATTGGACAAAGTGAAAACAATAATTACAATAATTGATAAATAATACTTTGCACCAAAAAATCAATTCCTTGCACGAAGAAAACAAAGCTCTGTTCTAGTTTTATGTCTACGAGATGTCAAGGAATATCCTTAAATCCTTTACGGCGACGGGACCTCGGCCCGGGACTTGGCCAGTCACCAACCAAGCCAGAAAGAAAAAAAGCGCGAGGCTAGACGAAAAAAACACAATCCACATTAAATTTTTTATTCATAATATCATTCATACTTATTATCATCTGAATAGTGTAGTTTAGTTCAAACCTTTGGACTCTCTAGTTTATTAATTTGGGGCCTGAAGCATGTTAAACAAGCTAACCTGAGGTAAAAGTCCCAGTTGTCCCAGTTGACGGCGTCATCAAAGGCGATGAGGACCATCTGAGGCACGGTGTCTACCTTGAGGTTTCCAGGGATGCTGTGGGCGGGGCAGCGACAGTCGGGCGCCTGGCACGTGTGTTTGGAGCAGCTCGTCTGGCTCTGTGCTCGCACCAGGTACACGTTCAGAGTAAGCAGTAACAGGAGCACCAACACACAACGTCTCAATAAAAAGCCGTTTAAGAATTTTTTTGCGTCTTGAAGAATGCGGTGCATTTTTACTTTAAGGTTTCTTTAAGATTCGATTCGTTGGCAATAGCTGGTAAAACGATTGTCTTTGACACAAGATAATCAGGCACACTAGAAGTGTAGACCTTCGATAGAGAATTTTGGGTTACTCTCCTTGGTCGGCACTTCCTACTTTTACTTTCATAGTAAACTTTCTTTTTTACTGAAAGTTGTATCAAAGCACAGCTGTTGATATGTTTACTATTATTTCAAGTTTTTGTCCGTAATATCTAAAATCCTAAAACTTCTATGCATAAAAACAGGCCTTTTCTTCCAGAAAAAGGAAATTTTAAGCGAAATGTGATTCCAAAAACACTTAAGAGAATGAATCCGCCACTTCGTTAGTGAAATGGAGAAAGGATAGAATTAAACTAGCTCTCATAGGTACATTGCACCAACTGATTGAACACATACAAATCAGCAATGTAGGAAACGAGCATCTGTTCACCAGGTTGCTTCGGAAAGCAAACTGATGAATGCAACAAGGAAACTGGACATATTTCCTCTAAATAAGCCTCTTTCGAGGAGCTCAAACCGTGGGCAGTCTGTTTTGTTGTTTGCTCAACTAAGCGAGCGCTTAAAAATGCTTTATGTTCGTAGTTCAAATATGTAAAGTTTTGTGCCTGGTACAGTGAGAATCCCCAAACAAACGAGTGTCCCGCGATGACAGTCTCTACCTCTGTAAACAAAGAATAAGTGGTCTAATCTGAGACATGCCGCATGGGTCATATCTGGCTAATGAGATTTGCTGGTTTCAGCCATGCCCACTCTCTCTGAAAATCCGATGAACCGTCTTTTTTTACCTTCTTAGACACTGCACTTCAGTTAAAATTCAAACTCATCGAAGTTTTAAGTAGCTTTGTTAGTGATAAGATAGTTTGTCTAATATTGAGAAGCCATAACTTTGTGCAAAGATAATTATTTACATACTACCTACCGTAATTATTAATTCTTTTCTTAAAAGCGTGTTTTCTGTTTGGTAAAACGATGTAATATTTAAATTCCTATCGTTTTTCTAAATACCTTAGACAAAAAACAGTGAAGTATTGACATCAAGTAAACCAACTTTATTTTGTTAGAAATTGCGCTGAAGTTAAAATTTATACTTAAGGAAAATTTAGGTAGCTTGAATATTGACCAGGGAAAGTTTGCCTAATGTTAGGAGGTTGTAATTTTGTTTGCAATGGTTTTCTTTTTTGTGTATAACTTCTACATGGGCATATATATATTTTTTTTTAAAGAAGTGGTTTATGTCAAGTAAATATTTATTAATTTTATTGTATTTGTATTTTTCTTTTTGTCACAACAACACACTACATGAACAACAAAATTAAGTTTTATCATCAGGTAAACTAGCAAAACCCTCGCTTCAATTAAAATTCAAACTAATGAAAAATTTAGGTAGCTTATTATTGATCAAGGAAAGTTTCACAAACATTAAGAGGAGACTATAATTTTATGTAAATATTTTTTTCTCATAGTACCTGCACGGAATTAATATTCTTCTTAAAAACGTGTTTTCTGTCAAATGATGAAAAAAAAACATTGATGAAATGTGTTTGTCTTTTCCCTTTTGTTTGTCTTAATTAGGTAGGCTACATAAAAAAAGACGTTTTTTTTGTTACCATCATTATTCCTTGTGGAAAAGTTCAATCGTTTCCACAACTTTCATGCCTCTGAATGATTTTAAACGACTGAAGAAAATTTCTTCAAAGGTATTGTTCTAAATAAATAGGAAGTAAAGGTATACGAAAAAAAAACTCCAGGACATAAATGTAGGGCCTAGCCTATATGATGTCAAGTTTATCAAACTTCCACAAAGTACCATGAAGCTCGGAAAACAAAAAAATCAACGTTTTACAGTTGATTAAGTTAAAATGTAGCAAGCGTACTTTATTAAAATATTTTTCAAATAGAAGCTTTGATTTCTCTTTGGAACTTTCATTTCTATAAAGATTCTTCTATTCGCAATAATTTTCCTCCTCTTCCAATCAGATAGAGGGAGAGAGAGAGAGAGAGAGAGAGAGAGAGAGAGAGAGAGAGAGAGAGAGAGAGAGAGAGGAGGAGGGAGAGAGGGAGGAGATTAGAGAGAAGAGAGAGAGAGAGAGAGAGAGAGAGAGAGAGAGAGAGAGAGAGAGAGAGAAAGAGAGAGAGAGGGTGAGAAGAGGTTGAAGGGTAGCAGGCAGACAGATGATAATCCACATTTATGGCTGTAATACCCAAAGAAAGAGGGAAAGTTAGATCGGCAGAATTTAGGAAAAGTAAAGAAAGAAAGAAAGAAATATGACTGAGGATGAATGAAGAAATTTCAGGAAACCAACAATTATTTAATGTAAAGCAACAACAAGAACAATAACAAAAACAACATCAAAGCAAAAAAATACCTGGAACAAAACAAAAACCCAAAAAAGTACCAACACAAATTCATAGAATTATGCCAGATGGTTCATTATATTCTGGTTAAAAGATAATAATCATATTATAGATACAGTTGCTTTGGACCATAAGGTGTATAGCTGCTTCAAAACATCCATATTTACAAAAGGAAAAGGATAATCATAAATAACCTGCAGATACTAGTCAGAAAAAATATTTAAAATATTTCTCATTATGAATCAGTAAAAATTGAGCTGTACAGAAAACGAATTCAACAGTCTTTTAAAAGACAATTTCAAGTTCTGCTTACTATGTACAATCTATTGAGTCAACAATGTAAAATAATTCCCATGTCTAGAAATTAGATATGTCATAAAAAGGTTGCTCAATTCTTGGGATGAATTTTATTTTGTTTGAAAGCTTTCCATAAATCTCTATCTTTGTTTGTAAATAAACAATTTCTTTTAGTTGTACTTTGATGCGAGCCCAACATTACGCAAAACAATAGTTCTACTCAAAGTATCCACCATTGAAAAGTTGGGTTACTCACATCTCACATGTATTTGAATACCATTTTAAAAGGTATCAATGTTAAACCATTTAACCTGTGAATATTTTAAATAAGTACCAAATTGGTGGTTTGCAATGTAAAATCTAAGGTTAAAAATATGTACATAATTCTTTTTCAAATTTAAGTAAACAATGTTTGTAAATCAAGTATTTCTTCTAGCTCTATTCTGATGCGAGCCCAACATTTAACAAAACAACAGTTCTACTCAAAGTATCAATCATTGAAAAGTTGGGTTACTTTTCCCATCTCACACGTATTTTAATACCATTTCAAAAAGTATCAAGGCTAAACCATTCAACCTGTGGATATTTTAAATAAGTACCAAATTGGTAAAGTTTCCAATTTAAAATCTATGGATAAAAATGTGTACGCAACTTTTGTTATAAATCAACTACACAATGTTAGAATAAAACACTGTTAATTTACATGAACAACCATCTGAAGATCAGTCCAGGACTTCTCTTTAAGCAAGAATATATGGGAGACTCACAGTGCCAAGAGCTAAAAAAAACAAAAAACGTCACCATAGTCCTCTCCACTATTTGTAGCCTCATATGCTGGGTCTAGAGGTAAAATGTTGTAGCTGATCTTAATTGTTTTGCAGTTACAATAATGTGCTCAACATGCCTCAAAATTATACAGAATGCTCTGATAAACATTCTAACAGTTGGGCAAGTCATTTGTAAATGCTTCTGGAACACTGCATGTGGGTTATCATTTTTTATCACTCTCCTTGCAAAGTTCACATTAGAGCTTCCAGCTTTGCCGTATGCACTATGTATAACAATTGCCTCCACCTTGTTTAATAAATGTGAAAGATTAAGGTTAAATAAAAACGGCATTTCTATTAAAGACTGGAGATTATGATGCACAATTTTCAGTCATCAGAAAGTATAATCTGAAACAAAATGACACAGTAAAAAATTAAGTAAACCAAATAAATTAACAGACAAAGAATAATGGGATATGATCAAATTTACATAAATAATACCAACGTATCCTGAAAAAGATACGGCAGTGAAAAAAATCCATTTTAAGATTGTGCAGTGCCCTTGCTTTGGCTAAAAAAAATGATATTTCAACACTCTTTGTAACTCACAATTCATAAAATATCACTATTTTGTAATTATATAAAACTGGTGTACACCATGCATAATTATCAGGACTACCGCAAAGTCTCGAAATTTGGTGAATTTCAAACAATGTTGCGATTTCAGTTAAAACGTTATATTTCACATATAAGTTCTTTATTTTAATATATTCCTTCAACTCTTAGTGCTCTCAAGCTTTGCTTCATACAAAATAAAATGTTTTGCTGGCTGAGCAGGGGGGAAAAGCAAAGAAGACCCTACGAAGAAATGTTTATATTGATATAAGAGCCTATTTCTTTTCCCATATTGGAAACTTGGTGATGTTAAACAAACAAGAAAAAAGTTTTTGTGTTGTCCGTAGAGAATGTAAATTAGAGAACAGTCAAAAGTACGAAGCCAGCAGCATTTCCCCCATTGATGTAAAAATAGTAGGCCTACATGAAAACAGAATGATGTTGATCTTTATATACAATTAGTAAGAATATTTGTTCCTTTTGAATGATTGTATACATAAATATTTAAAAAAATTGTTGAGAAAAGTAACAATTCAATAAGAAAGTAAAGAAAAAAAAAGTTGTTATTTTTAATATCATAATGGCTCAAATTATTTGCTTTGTTCTTTATTGTTCTTCAAATATATTTGTATAGCAAACTTGTTCAGATCAAACTAATAGTAGCATACTTAGGATTCAGTTTTTATGACAGAGATATATATACAAGATATTAGGAAAGCAGAATCATTTCTTTGGATTAATAGGTTTTGTCCAATTAATGCTTACAGTGCCTGCAATTATTTAAGCCTATTTTGAGGATTAAAATAAATCAAAGAGTTCTTGGGTAGAATGTACATTCAATTACTTTTAAATTAAATATATTTACAGTTATCCATTTTAAATATAGCCTATCCACAACACTGTGATAAAATAATTGTCTACAAATGCAAAAAGGCTCTGAACATTTCGATTGATAAAATGGGACTTGGAAAAGGTCCATGCACATATCAAGGCAATCCGCTAAATTCACAAACGTTAACACTTCTAAATGTGTATCCGAAACAGGTAGATTATTTATATAAGTACTCCAGCCTTTTGAGGGTAAAACTGAAACAATGAAAAAAAAACACAAAAAAAACCCCATTAAAACGTGATTAAGATATTAAATCTAAAAGCAGATTTATCAAAGTAGTTTAAAGTCAGAGACAAAAACAACATAAATCGATTAATGATATTGTATTGACCCATTTGCAGATGAATCCACTTTTTGAGAAAACACTTTTTGATTCTCCTCCAGTAACATAGATATATCACACAAAATATTATATTTGCTAAAAAAAGTCACTGCACATCTTAATAAGAAAACAACCTAAAAACCCTCTTCAAACAACAACTTCATTATAAGTCTCCAATCTCTATTTACATACACGATAATCTCTCATAACCTTTACATACAGCTTCAACATGGCAGATGTTCCAATACATTTTTCATTAACTCCATTTTGCTTATTCACTGGTATTGTTCTTGGTCATCCAGCATAAAAGCTTCAACTTCATAGGACCACTTATTTAACTTCAAGTGCAAAAGCAATCAATTTTGTCATATTCATGTCTCTTGTCATTGCAAAATAGTTGTCCAGAATTTTATTTGAATGGCTAAAAACAATGTCTTTGCTCACAAGAAAATAAACTACAACAAATACTTTTCTTTTGCAATACAGATAACACCAAAACAAGAGAAGAATACTAAACTTATTTGAAAAGGAGAAAGGTGTATTCTTAGGCATGTAAAAGAATGAACTAAGAAATGTTCTTGTTTTAAAAACTGCTTCGAAATCAACATACATCACAGCCACATTGTTAACAATCATTAAAAAGTCCAAAGCATTATAAAAACAAAAACTTGTCACATTCAGTTATTACATGAACTTTGCTCATGCATGACAATCACAAAAAGGGGTTAAAATTGAAATTAAATATAAAACTTTATACAAACACAAATCTTTTTTATCTCAACATAAAATCTTCCGAATCAAAAGCATTTCAGGCAGTATGTGATAGTAGGAATTTCCCTCCAGCACAAAATCCTTTCTACATAAAATTGATACTATCAATAAAAGCGTTATTCTCCTCCTCGGCGAACAGTGATGCAGACTTCTCCATCATCCAAAAACTTGAGATGGTTCCAAGCTTCATAGTGACGCATTGCCTGGAAGTCAACTCCATTCACTTCAAGGATCTCATCTTTCACTTTCAGTTGCCCACATTTTTCAGCTGGACCACCTAAAGAAAACAACATTATGAATTTAAAAAAAAGGATATAACAATTAGTTCTTCATGTATAAATATAAAAATTTTGAAAATGAAAATATATAGAGGTCAATACATAAAGATCATGTAGCTTAGTGTTAAAACCATCAAGTTCTATTTCATAGGTTTCGGTTTCTAATTTTAGAGGTAAAACTTAATGTTCATGGCAACAGAATTAATTTCAGTTTATGTCTGTGACAAATCAGCAATGCCTTGAGAATATGATTTGTGTGCAATATTCTAAATTTAAATTCATTTTTAGAAGAAAGAGGATAAAAAGTTAACATTGAATGAACAATATGCAACTGTTCGAGTTAACTGAGCTTTATGAAAAATGTAATAGTAAAATGTCAAATATTTAAGTTAAAAAGAGCACACAAAAAATCACTTAATGATTAAAAAAAAGTAACCGTAAAGTCTCAACAACATTAAGTCTACACATAGTGAGCCGGCTATTCTGAGATAAAGCTCTTAAAAAATGATTTTCATTATTATTATTATGATTATTATTATTATTATTATTATTATTATTATTATTATTATTATTATTATTATAATAATTATTATTATTATTGTTAAATGGTTTAGTACTATTGCACAGAAAAGGTAAAACGTTGTACATTTATTTTTCCAAAATAACCCCTCCCCCCTTGCCCTGGGCCCCTGGTATTGCATAACCTGTACACTTGGCACAAAAAGTTTTGTAATACAACTAAGTACAATTAAAACTTTGAAACAGTCTGTTGTTTTAAAATACATGCAATTGAATTCTACACTAATAGTAATACAGAATATAGAAACAGAAAAACTGTATTAATCCAAATAGAAAATTTGGTTCCTTTGCCTCACAATAAGACTTGACCAAAAACTAATGTAAAAAAGAGTCAAACCTTTAAATATCCTTTTGATAATGATTGGCACGTCACCCTTCGGAGATCCTTTTCCACCTTCCAGGCAGAACCCAACCCCCGTGGCACCTTTCATCATGACCACCTTGAAAATTCCAGACGAGGAGGCCTCAGCAGCACTACTACTTTCTTCCTGAGTGTTTGGAGACTGTTGGACAACATCTGGTGAATCTGTGGAAGTCTGCAGCTCAGCTGTCATGGTAGAACTGTAGGACACGGCTATCTCTTTATTCTCTGTAAGGTCTTCGTGTGTTGGGCTGGTAGTGCTGGCAACCATTTCTTCCAACTGTGTTAACACTGATGGTAGGCTAGAGGGTGGCGCTGGTCTTGGGACAGAATATTCAGGCAATGCCTCTTCACTTGATTCAGCAGCGTGATGAGATTCTGGTAAACAAAATTTATTTAGAATTAAAATTAATAGTCTTAGCTTTGTCTTTTTTTCTGCTGAAGCTTGGGTAGTGGCACATTATCCGACATTTCAAAGGTATAGTTTTCAAAGTTTTCTAAAAAGCATTTTTTCCCCTACTTAAAACTCAAAGTTTTAAAATCAAGTAATAACAATAAAAAAACAGCACCCCCCTAACATTGAAAGACACAAATGTTATAAAAAGTTAACTCTGAATGAACAATATAGAACTGTTCGAGGTAACTAAGCTTTATCATATGTAACAGTAAAATGTCTGATATTTAAGTTCCAAAAGAGCAAAAGAAAAAGTTATTTGAAGATTAAAAAGAAGTAACCTTAAAGCCGGACTAACATAAAGTTTGGCACATAGTGTTTTGGGTAAATGGTTCAGTACTATTGCACAGAAAAGGTAAAACGTTGTACATTTATTTTTGCAAAATATAACTTCCTGGAGCCCTGGTATTACATAACCTGTACCCTTAGCACAAAAAGCTATGTAAAACAACTAAATATTCAGTTTTAACTTGGAAACAATCTGCTGTTTAAAATAACACGCAATTAAATTTTACACTAATACAGAGTACAGTAAACAGAAAAACCTAATTAATCCAAATAGAAAATTTGGTTCCTTTGCCTCACAATAAAAGTTGACCAAAAAATTATGTAAAAAAAAAGAGAGTCAAACCTTTAAATATCCTTTTGATAATGATTGGCACGTCGCCCTTCGGAGATCCTTTCCCACCTTCCAGGCAGAACCCAACCCCCGTGGCACCTTTCATCATGACCACCTTGAAAATTCCAGACAAGGAGGCCTCAGCAGCACGACTACTTTCTTCCTGAGTGTTTGGAGACTGTTGGACAACATCTGGTGAATCTGTGGAAGTCTGCAGCTCAGCTGTCATGGTAGAACTGTAGGACACGGCCATCTCTTTATTCTCAGGAAGGTCTTCCTGTGTTGGGCTGGTAGTGCTGGCAACCATTTCTTCCAACTGTGTTAACACTGATGGTAGGCTAGAGGGTGGCGCTGGTCTTGGGACAGAATATTCAGGCAATGCCTCCTCACTTGGTTCAGCAGCGTGATGAGATTCTGGTCAACCAAATTGAAGAGAATTTATTTAGAATTAAAATTAAGTCTTAGCTTTCATTTTCTTCTGCTGAAGCTTGGGTAGTGGCACATTGTCGAACATGTCCAAGGTATAGTTTTCAAAGTTTTCTAAAAGCATTTTTTTCCCCTATTTTAAAGTCAAAGTTTTTAAATCAAATAATAATAAAAAATAGCACCCCCCTAAATTAAAAGACACAAATGTTCCATTACACTAAACAAGTGAGTTGAAGTACAACATTTTCTTTCCAGATTAACATACCATCCTTTACTTCCTTCAAAATCGAAAGGATTCCTTTAAATTTGATTCTTTTAAACTTCTAACTCACCAGTCTGGATAAAAGATCTAGGTCGAGGTGCGGGTGTTGGCCTAGTTGAAGGTTGAGCTGTGAAATTCATTGAAAGAGATGTTAAAACTGATTTAAAAGGATGCACACTGATATATTATAGGTTTATATTAAAACCAGAATAATCAATTATCTTAAAAATATAACTATGCTTATCATGTACACAATTTGCTGGGATCAATAGTGGAGAATTTAGAACCTAAAAGAATAAATTTTGTTAAAAAAAAAAAAAAAAAAAAAAAATGGAAAATTATAAAGAAAAAAGATGGAAATATTAATAAAATCAAGTCTAAGTAAAAAAAAAAAAAAAGAAAAGAATTTATCATAAAAAATAATTATTTTGCTTAAAATGAGTTTAAAAAAAAATCAAGTTTCAATATAAAAAAGAAAAACAATTAATAAAAAAAAATAAGTAGGCCTATATGACCAGGCTAAATGTGAAAATAGTGTTGCAAGAGAGCATTTGGACAAAGCTTAGAAAAATCAAGAATACTTTAAAAAATATATTCAGTAATAAATAAATCAGTGATAATATCGAGCCACACACCAAAATTATTTAATTATATAAAGTTTCCAATTAAAAAAATGTATATCAACTTACCTGGAGTTTCCTTCTTCTGCTTGCGTTCCTGCGATCGCTCTCCTCTGGCAAGTACAAGTATTGAGTCCCGTTTGGGTTTGGTGATCCTAGCAAGAAATCTCATAACTGTGACCTGATCGCACCACAGGGAGTCCAGGGCCAGGAGCCAGTCACCGACTTCTATGCCGCCCTCAACCATGGCAGGACTGCCTGTTAGCAGGCGGGATACCTGTCAGGAGGTATACAATGGATAAATAATTATCTAAATTAAAAAAAAATATCATACTGGCCATTTATCCTTTCTTTATCCAAAAAATAAGGCAAAAGGTAGTTTGTAGAATTGTTACTGATCACAATTTAAAAATAGATGTTTTCCTCACAAATTGAACAGCAAGATTTGCCCAGTAAAAAGGATAGAAAGCACAATTTTTAATAGATAGATATTAATTATCTACCCACACTGCAATCATTGTAACAGCAGCTGATTGAGAGGCACTTCTCTCTTCTATTTTTAAAATCAATACAGAAATTGATTAATAAGCAAGGGGTGCCCCACTTAAAGCATAGGCCCTACCGTTCTTAACCAATAATACAGAAAATGGAGATGTCTATGGGACTCCAGTTATCAGACAGTATGATGATAGATAACTCCTGGCATTAGTCTTTTTTACTTTCTATTTTTAAGGATATTAGCTTCACATTCAAATGTTCAATTTTGTCGCCCTTTGATGGTAATGATATTCCTGAATCTTTACTCCAAACAAAAGTTTAAATTTAAATATATCATTCTGCGATCAGAACATTATTTTCACATTTACCATCAGCAAATCTAAAAAGTATCTCTTATACTAAATAACTTTCATGGCAATGTCAGCAGGTGCTGCTTCTTCTGTTGTAATTGCAGATGCATCCTCCTCCTTCTTTGCTATACTGGTGGTCCTCTGCTCATTATCATACTACTTGTTCCACCACTACTACTTTTACCACTGTTCGAACTACTGCTGCTGCCGCTATAAAACCCTTATTCCTGCCACTACTTATGCTGCAGGTGTTATTACTACTCATATATTAATAAAATTCTATTGGTATAATATCTTAAGGTATATACAATTTACAAAAAGCAAAACAGCAATTTGATGAACTCACCCTGAACCGAATGCCACCATCGTGTTTGAGGTCCACACCCAGTTCTCGACTCTCAGCTGGACGGCTCAGGTGTACCACAGTCAGTTCCAGATGTGAAGATTTTTCTTCTTTGTCCAGTACACCATTGGCTTTCTCTAGCATAGAAGCAAGCCCAGAAGGAGGAAGTGCGCTGGTCAGTGTGGGATCTGCATAGGCCAGGGTTGTGTTTGTGTCAGCATCAGCTTGTACTACAGGAGTAGTTGGTACCAAGTTGGATCTGAAACACCACTTTCTCTTGCTGCTCACAGAAAAAACATCCTCAGTGTCTGTTTCCACGCTAGACACAGATTCCTTGCCAGGAAGTTGGGGACTACTGCTTTGGTTGGTACTTTCACTCGCTTTGACAAAGACAATTTCTGACACCAATTCAGTTGAACTATCTATGGCTTTCTCACTTAATTCTTTTGAACTATCCTGAGGCTCTGAAACGGCAACTTCTTGAACACATATGACTTTCTCTTCTTCAATCACTGCGTGAGAGTCATTGGTAGAGTCTTTGGTTTTTGACTGAGTGATAGTGATTTCATCACCATGTGAAGTATTTTCGTGTGACAATAGAAGGGAAGACGAATCCTCCAAAGAGGTCTGGGGAGATGAAAGATTAAGTTCAAAACTAGAAAGAGGCTGGGTATTGATGGGTGGTAGTGATGTAGTGGGAAGGGGTGGAGGGGCATCCTCATCATTATCACATACTTCAATAGCGGGGATAATTGGGGACGACTGTAATTCCAAACCTGTAGCAGATTCTTCAAGTTGCTCTATCGGGTTACTTTGGTACTCATGTGGAACTGACTGCGGCGGTGATAGAGATCTACTCACAGATCTTGGAGCTAAATCCGAGTCTGCATATTCTCCAGGAGGTGAAATAGCATCGTCGGTAGCTACTTCTTGAAACTCCTCGTCAGCTGGCATGCCTGAGTCCTCACTTAACATGTCGTCAGGACTGCGTGAGTTTGCCATGCGGTGTGACTCCCCTTCAGAAAAACTCCCACCTGTGGAGTTCAAGGGCTCCACGGAGTCTGCACCACTGACCATTTCTGTGGACGGCGACCTTGAACTTGATATCTGGTACACCCGCGAACAGCTCTCAAAGTTCATCAAATCTGCTGTGTCCACACCTGGTTCGCTTTTATCCCCTTCACCAAAAGCCTCTGGCACAACCTCATTGATAACGTGTTTGTCTTGTTGGTTGCCTGGACTGGACACCTCGTCTGGTACAACTGGCGACCCGCCCTGGTCAAGCAAATCCTGCTCACTGACCAGCATGACCGGGTTTCTCAAGATAAGGGGAGGAGGGGGCGCCCCGGGCAGAGGGGGTGGTTCATCTTCCTGTTCCTCCTCTCTATCTGACTTCGACAGTTCCTCAGCCAGGGACGACCCCTCTGGTTTTAAGTCCGAAGTAGAGCTACTTGTGATTTTAGCTATGACGACCTCTACTATTCTCTGAGCTTGCTCTCTATACAAGCCATCATCCCTTGGAACATTCGTCATGTTTGGCACAAATGCCTCAGTGACTTCATTTACATTTTCTTCTACTCTGGGTTCATTTGCTTCACTTAAAGTAGTCCTTTCTCTATTTAAGGGACCGTTTGTACGAACTAAAATCTCTTCATTTAAATTATTTGCAACTATATTATTGTCACCAGTTTCATTGCTTAATATGTTAGTCACATAATCTGTAGATTGTGAGCCACGTTTTTCCTCAGCATCTATTTCTAAAGACCCTGCTAATTGCATAGCAACAATATTGTCTGTTGGCAGGATATCACTTTGATTCTCATCACAGAGTATTATTGCTTTCGAATCTGACATTTGTTTTCGCTTCAAGGGTAAATTTTGAGAAATGTTGTTGTATAAGTTTGTTGCAACAATATTGTTTTTTATATCACTTCCATCCATCGACGTTAACTTACTATACAGTGCATCACAATCTTGCTTCTTTTTGCTGGCTTTGTCCGCATAAATTATGTCTGAAACTTGTGCTGCAACTATGTTATCTCCCACATTTTCACTGCCTTGGTTTTCAAGTATTTTGTTAACTTCAACCATTTGTTTTTCCTTTGGAGTTTCAATGTTCATGATTCCTCTAGAAACATGCAAGGCAACAACTTTTTCAACAGTGTCAGAATCTGAGCGACTGATAACCTCTTGAACATGTTCAGTCTGTTTCAACTTTGACATAGTTTGTTCTGGGGCATGGGATATCTGTGGAGGAGTATCATTGTCAACCTTAGTCTTCTCTGATATGTCTGAACTGGAATGAGTGTTTATTGCATCTTCCTTTGGCATTGTTGGTGCTGTTTCATTTAATTTTGTATTTTGAACCTTAATTGTTTCCTCAACTGGCTTTGATCGAGGTTTTGCAATGGGGGCTTTACGGAGACTTTGTTCCTTTTTGTCTTCAAGTGCTTGAGAGTCAGTGCGCAGGGAGCGAGGACTGTCCATTCTGACTGGCGCCCACAGGAGAAGATCAACTGGATCTGTCTCGGAGCGCACCACAGGTGTGTCCATGAGAAGATCGTCAAACATTTTCATGGTGCTCTCGAGATGCTCCTCGCTAACTTGGGAAGTGAGCACAGGGGTGGAGGAGTAGTGAGTGGGAACAGGGACAGTGAATGATTTGCTGGTGTGATAAGAGGTTTGTTGGTGGTGAAGTGATGGTGAAGGGGGACTTGGATCTTTAAGTGAACTTTTTACTGGTGAATCACGTCCATACACACTGACAGAGGAATATTTAAAAGTACCTGATTGCTCTTTGGAGCCTTGTAAGTTACTTAGATACCTATCACCAACAGTAGTCTTCCTTTCTCCGGGAGAAGTGGCTTGTTTCGGTGAAGAAGACTTTGAAGGCGACTCTGGAGAGTCTATAGAAGAAGCACGCCTTGGAGAAAGAGCTGAGTTCAGCCGAGTTGGGCTCATAACAGTTTTTGTTTTACTGTCTTGCCCAACACTGTCCCTTGGTGAAGTCTCTGGAATGCTGATTTCCATTGGTCGCCGTGCTGTGGTCGATATACGAGCATTTGCCTTTGGGGCTGCGCTGAACTGCTGGTTAAGTGACAGTGGTTGTGTAATCAAACCACTCCCAGTACTTTTCCTACGCTCTGAGACAGGTTTATATGAAGTGTTTATAGAGCTGCTGTTTCCGTCTTGCTGGTTGAATCCTCCCACAGATAATCTGCGTGATCCAACTTCAGGCGCTGTACTTGAGCTGGCTTCCTCAGTCTTAGCATCAAACATCTTGGCCTTTGATGTAACATATGTGCGCGACTTTTCCAGAATTTTAGATGGTTTTGAGGACTTTGTAATTGCTTGCAGTCGTTCATAGCCAGAACTTATTTTCGGACCAGGCTTTGATTTTAATACATCTTCAGATTCTTCATTGCCTTCAGATTTTGCCGATGATGAAGAACTAAGACGTGGTTTTGGTGCGACAGGAGGTGGTGTCTTTTGCACCGGGGATTTAATAATCTCTTCAGCATCGCCTTTTGGTGGTTGTGCATTAACATTTGACGATTGAGTTTGAGCCATAGTCTCTGTAACTTGTACTTGGCCCAGCTGTGGGTCAATTTCGACCGTCGTTTGTGACTTTTCTGGCTCACTTTCACTGTGTGTCTGGGCTTCTGATTGGGGATCACTTGCATAACTTTCTTTCTGCCGTATGGACTCAATTTGCACTTCGGAGGAAGTTGGTTTGGCCTGTTCTGAAACTTGCTGAGAGACCGAAATGGTGGTAGAGCCAGGGTTTGTCTTTAGGTTGGATCTCAGGTTTACTCGCGGCACATCTGTGTTAGAGGATTTCTGTTCAAACATTTCTCTGTTGTTTTTGAACGAAGTGACACCGCTGGCGTTCCTCAGACTGACAGAGGACACGTACCTCGGACCAACTTGCGACGACGCTGGGGCATCTCCTTGCACTTGCTGTTCTAGCCTGGGTACACCCGAGTCACGTGGCGCTAGCGGAGCCTCCTCCTTTGGACATTCCACACTCTCAGCAGTGGAGAGAAGGCTGGGCGAGCGAGGGGCTAGAGCTTTGGTTGTGGAGTGAGTAGGCCGGGGAGTCGGGCGTGGCTTGATGGCAATCTGCAGAGGTGCAGTTGACTGCTTGCCATCAGCATTGAGATGGACTGCATTCGATGAAATTTCCACCCGAGCAGTGAGTGGTGCTTGTGACGGGGCACTGCCGCTGGTATCTGTTGCAGCAAGTAGAGTAGAATCACAGCTCTCTTGAGCACTTTGGGAATCACCACTGGAGACGTGCTCCACGCTATTCCCTGACAGAATAAACGTGTGAGTGGAGACTTGACCAGGGACCGCTACTACGATGTTGTCAGAACTGTCGGATGTCTGTGCCAGTTCATCGCCGGCATCGCCAGTCTCCACATCAGCGCCATCTTGTGGTGCTAGAAAACAGAACAAAGGTGAAAAAAAAGGTTTAGAATAACGGAATATATAATTGTCTCAATCATAATTGAGTTCATCCGTTCTCACACATTCTCTAGGTTTAAAACTGAGTAAACCGTTTAGCGGAAGATTTAAAGAACTGATAATTCTTTTTATAATAAATCGTGTTATTGTATCGAGGTGAGTGAGTTTGTTTTACGGCACATCAGAACAATAACGGCTATATTTTCGAGGTAAAGAGAATACAAAATCACACTGCAATCGAACCTATATATCATATTAACAAGTTTTTATGGCATGTTTCCTTGTTATCGTTATCCATGTTATTTAACATTCAAAACAGTATTTAACGGTGATGCTAAATGTTTTTAAGAGCAAAAAGGCCAGCAATCCTAATAAATGAAAAATGAAATTAAATGTCGTAACGAAGGATAATAAAAAGAATTCGGTTGGATTAAAAAAAAACAAACAACAACATAAGAATAAATACACAACAGAGACGCAAAAGCTTAGGTTTAAAAAGGTAATATATATATCACCTTAAGTTCAATGACAGCGGATATTCCAAAGGATAAGGTTTCTAGAAAAACAAAATAAAAGATTACATGAATAAACGTGATTGGTGGAGGTTTTCAATAAAAGATATGTAAAAAAATGAGAAACGCAGAGACCTAAGAAGATCCGTATCTCCAGAGGAGGCTGGTCTTGGCCTGGCTGAGAGATGAGCAGACTGAGAGAGCTCATGTTGATGTTCGGTATACATCCACCATACCAACTAAAACTCGACACTCATAATCAGGAACATTCTAATTTCTAAGCTTTCTCCTTTTGTCTCCCAGGACCCACATAACGGCAGGTTTGAAATTCATAAGTATCACATGATCACCATTGTGGCTTAGTAAACCAAGAAACGTGACAAACTAAATATCAATACTAATAACAGTCAACGATAAATACACAGCTAAAAAGCAGCTTAATACTATAAATAAATACAATAATTCACATTGTGTGTGTTTGGGCACTCATAAATGTGTAGTTTATGGAATGATAATTATGTCCCCGCTACATTTTGTAATTCAAAATATAAGATAATGCTATATTCCACGTCCAAACATTGAGGCAGCGCTCGGAGCTTCAACATTTGAAGTCGTTCAGTGGCTAATTCACAGTCATATTACAAATACAAATTTTGATAGGAACAAAAATCTGAATATAATTGATGATAGTGCTATTCAAATAGTTGCACAACATTAAATGCACCCTGTACACTATTGAGTGTGAACATTCCTTTAGCTCCCATTGAAGAAATGAACCTCCTAATGTTAATAATCCTACAGAACAAAGGCACAAAAACCGCTGGGCATATCGCTGTTGGGCTACTGACAGACTCAAATCTCCCTTCACAAAAGGTAGCGCCAACGCAATAGATCTACAGCCTTTGACACGATCAGGCACCAGTTTTGTCCAGGTATTAGTCTTCGTGTAGCGTTTTAGGCCCGGCCGATAAGCTTATTAGTGATTGGCAACAAGATCGTGTGCGAGCTCCACGGATGGATGTATTTACAAGTGATCAGAAATCAAGCGAATGGTAGAATGTTTGCTTCCGTTAGACATTTATTTATACCTAAAAATAAATCGCTAAAGTCTCTAACACAAAGATCTGAATGGCAACCAAAAGGACTACTGCAATAAGAAACTGCTATAAGATGGGATTTTATTTCACAATTTTCTCGATATAAAAAACACCATTTCTGTTTTACTTGTTTGTTTTTAAACTAAAAAAATAAACATGAACTTTAGAGCTTAACATTTACGTTGAAAAAAAATTATTACATATAATTGCACTACCAACAATGTTGTCCAAAATACAATTGGGTCTACAGAAGTCAGGTTACACAAACCAAATTTATTAATACACTTCTCAGATCTATTGTAATCTGCACCATACTGTTCACCATTAGTATGTCAGGCAGCAAAAATTTGGCATTCGCCATTTCGTAAGTGTGTGTTGGTCACACCTTGTTCGAAGATTAAACTTCCACCCTGAGCTTTAAAGTAAAGCAGAATTACATATGCTTCCAAACAAGGCATGGGCAAAATAATGATTCATATCTTAGTACTGTACCGGTACATAGCTCGTCTGGCTTCCAAACCTTAGGGCACAGAGGGTAGGTAATCCAGCAATACGATATTGTGAGTGCACAACTAAAACAGAATTTTATTCTAAATTAAACTATAGTTGTTGCTAAAGATAATTTGAAAATCACCGAAGGTCCATGTTTGAGGATAATGAATTATGCAGACAGGAGTCAATTGAACTGAACGCGAAAAATAGTGCAACTGAGCAGAATTCTAACGTAATCAGATCATTAGCTTGAAAATCACGGCAGTCAATATAGTTTCTCTATTATTTTAGCTCCGTTACTATAGAATATAAATAGATCCTACTGTAATGATCTTGTTAACATTTAAACCATAGCCCATACTCGTGTGCATACTGGAGTTTTCCATTTTTTCTAAATTGCGGATTAATGCAAAACTAAAATGAAGAAAAAAAAAAAAGGTGATGTGTGTGCCAGAATAGAAGTGAAATATTAACTTCAATCAGGCAATGATTCTTTGCGAAAGGAGACATATAAAAAGAAGCATGCCATGTAGAAGTTGTTACATTCTCAATTTATTGTGAGTGGGGAAGATTGAAAAACAGGCATATCATATAAAACGTACCCGCTCTACACTGTTTTGTTCAAATTTCCAATTCAAAAGAAATCTTATTTTATATTACACTCTTTCGATTTTACTTTACCAATTGGCTTTTCAAATTTATTTAGTTCTTGGTAGTATATCACTTCCTTAATTAACCTTGAAGTGCTGATAGCTTCCCTTTGTTTTACTCCCACAGCTCGACATAACTATGTATGAATCAATATTAATCCACTTAAATCCCATGCGCTGGTGTGACCACTGTAGTAAGATTTACATACCCGACGCCCAGTAATAATACAGTCAATCCTATGACCTTATTAACAGTGGGCGATGCCTAACGCTCCTACCCGGGACTAAATAATAGTTAAACCTCCCACGATCAGATGATTCAAGTGTTTTTATCCTCCCCCGCCATTCCCAGCAAAGTCGACCAAAGTTTAAATGGCGTTTCTTTTTTCGACGTTCAATTAAGGATCTAGATGACTAGATTTCTGGCCACCTTACGAGCCAGAACTGTTGCTGAAACATTTTTTTAAACTTTAAAAATAAGTTACTATCCCATGTTATTCCAAATCCAGTTTTGGAAATACTGGACAGTTACGATGTACTATTTTTCAAATTTCCTATGGGGTGGTTCAAATAATTGAATAATTATGGTCTGACAACCTAGAAAAGGGTGTGATCGAGGGTATGGGGGTCGGGGATCAGGGAAGAACTGTTTAATAATAAAAAAAAAAAGGGGTACAGGTTTATCTGTACGGATCCTGATATGTAACTAAAGGATAGACAGAGGCTCGTAAAAGAAACGTTAAATGCAATCTTTGAATTTTTTTCGTCTTCTGAGTTTTCTATAAAGTCCTTTACACCAATGGTGGCAACTGATGAGATTCGAACATCAGCCCTCCTACTCGTCAGTATACAGTACTACTTACTGATATATCTGGCTCTCGGTTCAAGAAATAGACTTGATGCTAACCTTTAAAGAATCAAATCTGTCACTCACAAAACACTCTGGTAACAAATAAAACAAACTGACCATCCCCTCAATTAAAAAAAACAACAAAAACCCATTCTCTCCCCCAATCCCCCCTCCAAAAAAAGAAATAAAAAACAACAACAAAACCCAAAAAAAACCCAAACCATCGAAATGGCCGTCCACTAGACATACAACGTCCCCGGCCCCACTGGATACCATACCTGAAGCTGAGCCGCTGTCCTGCGTGGAGTCCGGTCTGGTCGCGGTGACCACCAGCTTGACGAGCCCTCTGGGCAGAAGCCTGATGATCTGCTGCACCCTCACCTCGCTCTGACCACTGACCTCAGTCGAGTTGATGGATGTGACGAAATCTCCAACCCTAGGGGACGACAAATAAAGGAAGGAGTAATTAAGTAAGTAAGTAGGTAAGTAACTAAGTACGTTAAGTAAGGAAGGAAGTAACTAAATAATTAAAATAGTCATTTTTTAAATTTATTTTTACATCTAGAATCACAAATAAAAGCGATAAAACATATATTATGTATTTCCTCACCTAATATGGCCATCCTTATCGATGGAACCGCCTTTCTGGATATCGATGACCTCGACGTGACCTTCGGGTGTGACCTTGACCTTGATGCCGAGGCCCAGTATGCCTTTGAGAACGTCCACCTGGAAGGGCGAACCGTCTGTCTGCCGCGTGTGGGGCAAGTTGGTGCGCGGGGATCGGGTGCCCGAGAACATCCCGCCAGAGAAGGCCCGACTGCCCGTGGAGATTCGCCGCGTGTTCGCGGTGCTCGCGCCCGACACGCTCAGCGGCCTCAGAGAAGTCACCGGGCGTAACGAAGGATTCAGCTTCGGTTCCGCGCTGAACGACTTACGGATCTCGTCAATCTTCGACAGAGGCACGTTGGCCAAAGAGGACGAGGAGGAAGAGGATGACACTTCGATCATGCTCTTGGGTCGAGGGGAGGAGACATAGGTTTTTGAGACGGCTGGGGCAGCGAGTTCTTGAGCCTGAAAGCTTTCAATCTTTGCTTTGAAATCGGTTGAATTCTTTTTCTTCGGCCTCAGTACAACTTGATCATTTTGGTGGGACAGTTTGTCGGGGTTCTCAAACTTACTCACGACGCTGTGAACATCTGCAGAGTCCTTGACTTTTGGCTTCAAAGCCGTTGATATGGCATTGCGTGTTGGCTGTTCCTCTTTTCCACGGGTTTCAAAAGTGCGAACAGCGGAGAGAAATTCTTTTGATTTTTTGTTTTCAGTAGGTGAAACGACACTGTCCTCTACTATAACAGTGTTGACATTTTCTGAGACTTGTTTTGGTGTGCTTTGGACAGAGATTACAGTGCTGGATCGAACTATTTCCTCACCCTCTACTACCAAACCAGCTTGTGTTGGTTTACTTTCTAACACACTATTCGTGTCCGTATTTTGCGTTTGCTGAATAGACGGTTCATCACCTTTGTCATTTTGTTTTCCACTACCATCATTGAGATCATGAGTTTTACTGTTCGCCTCCCCTTCCCCTTTTCTAGCTACATTATCCAAAACGCTATCAATATTAATAAAACTTTTCTGATCGGAACTGCGGATTACAGGAACCACAGATTCCTCCTCAGCTAAATCTTTTTCCTCTTCAATGGAAGTATCCATACCAGATGGAAGTGACGCAACCGTCATTTTAGCCATAATAGAGGCCAATTCCTTTCGAGCTTCCTCATCAACTTTTGGAGAGTCATGTTTCCCACTCACATCTGCCACAGACACAGGCACAAAAAACGATTTGCCCTGGTGATCTTTTGCGACACACATTGGCTGTATTGCCTCGTCATCTGATCCTGTGCTAGTGACACCTAAGGTATGCACCACAGCTGCGTTCTGTGGAGGAGCAATTTTACCTTTCTTAAAATGGGCCACGACGTCTTGCAAAGAAATCTTTTCCTCAGAGTCTGCATCGTTACCGGTCCAAGTTTTGAGCACATGAAGTACGGTATCCTTTTGAGCACGATTTAACTTAGAAGGAACTATTTCCTCCTCTATCTCAGTTTCTTCTGATACTGCCTCCTCAGCAGAAGATTTATTTTGAGCTTTTGGTGTGTAGTTAATTGTTTGTAGCACATCTGCAAGCTTCGTTTCAATGTCCTCACCACTTTGCTTAGTTTCCTCTGAGAAGTTAGATGATTCAACAGTTTTTTGAACAACCAAAACTTTTCCTTGCAAATTCTTGACGGCTGTCATGGGTTGAATAATGTCCTCCTCTTGTCCATCCTTTCCACGAGTAGCGACACCCATTGTGGTATGGGTGGCCAAATCGACAGGCGCATCACTAGACATTATTGCTGAAGAGGGTAAGCACTTGGAAAACAATTCAAGGATTTCTGAGCGTGTTAATGAATCGTGATGCACTTCTGTTTTCTTTGTTACATCTGAAGGTGGTTTTTACAGAGTTTTCTTCGGAAGAAACGGTAGGAGTTATCTTTACATCGGAAACTGATGTCAAATCTTGCGAAGATACCACAATGTTTGTGACGTTGGCTGGATTAGGTGATTGTGAAACACTAGCAGTAGATACTGATATAGTCGTCACATGCTGTTCTGCTTCAGGTTCAGATAGGTCTTTGTCGCCAATCAGTAAACTAGTCACATGCAAATCATGTGACTCTGGTGAAGAATCTTGTGAAGTATCTTCTTTGCCGAACGAAATCAGACTATGTTCCCCATCTTCAGTGGATATACCATCTTCGTTGACAGAATAACTTTCTAGATTATTAAAACACTGCTCTGCAAATTCTTCCACCGTGCTTCCAGTAAACTCATTCGCCCACTCGACCTCCTGCTGATTCAAGTTTGAAGGTTCAGGAGACAACAAGTTAAGATTCCCATTGTCATTCACGTTATCGCTCACGTCAAACAGAATGTCGTCAATATTAGTGACACACTCTTCAAAATTATGGTTACTGTTACTTAGCGAAATGTCTGCAGCCTGCAACGAATCTTCAGCTTGGGAGCTGTCAGAAAACTCCAAAGGAGGAGGAATTAGAGGGGCAGACTCTTTTGGTGGGTTGGCGTTTGACTCTTGCACTGAAACTTCTATTTCGGAGTCATAAGGATCTTCAGTCGACCCAGTCTCCTCCGCTAAAGAGATAATAGCGTCGATAAGAGTATCTGAGTTCTTTTGCTCTTCTGGATGCCCATTCGAGGAAGAGCTAACTGTGTAATCAGAATCCCATTGACTTATGTCTCCATTTTGCTCATGATTATACTCTACCTTTGCCTCTTCATAAGCCGAAACCGGTATGTCGTTCCTCGATTGTGTATCCGAGGAACACGGAGCAGACGAAATGTTACCCTTTTCTTGTGATAACAAGTTTGAATGCGAGTTGATAGGTCCGCTGTTCTCTTCGAAAGTCAAATCGTCTAAACTCTTCAGCTCAGATTCGGTAGCTGAATGTTCGCCCTTGCCAAGAACAGCTTCTACCGTGGAATCAGCAGGATTTGTAGAACTCTCAGCTGCAGAGGTATGGGTACTTTCTGTGGCAGTGCTAGCAGGCTGCCCAGAGCCTCCGTCTATCTGTCTGAGGACCGTCAGTTCCACGAAGTGACCCGAAGACTTGAGCACCTGTAGACATTGCGCCTGGGTGAGTCCTTTCAGGCCCAACCCATTACAGTAGAGCAGTCGATCGTGCACCTCCAGACAGCCAGACTCCGCACACGCCCCGCCCGGCAACAGGCGCTTCACCTGGAAAAAATGTAGGATAATCAGTATGATTAGTTAATAAAGACAAATTCGCTTTCAAGGTTGCTTAGTTAATCAAAACAGCATAGGGTGGTCAAATTGCTTTTAGACAGGATCGGATTGTCACATTTTATTATAGTTTATCAAGTCAGAATCGCATTGTCGGAGTCTTTGAGGACATGATTGGATTGTCACATCTCATGATAGTTTATCAAGACAGGATCGGATTATCATATTGATTTTTATCTCAACATAAGTCGAGGAACTTCGGCCTTCAACTTGACCATACAAATGATGTCCCTAACAGGTCACTTAAACATTAAACAATACTGTTGTTATCACGTGAAAAACAACACTCTACGAGACAAGATAAACCTACTTAGATTTACAACAACTACTACTACTACTACTACTACTACTACTACTACTACTACTACTACTACTACTACTACTACTACTACTACTACTACTACTACTACTACTACTACTACTACTACTACTACTACTACTACTACTACTACTACTACTACTATTACTACTACCGACGACGACGACTATTATTGCAACTACTGCTGTCGTAACAGAATAGGCGTACACTTAAGTGTTGTCCTCATCGAATACCTTTCTACAACTACTGCAACAAAACCTTATAATTATTACCTCTACGACGCTTGTCTATTATTAAAACAATATAACTTTTACTACATTTTCATTTCATTTCGCCTTGACCCCATAACCATGACAGTGTTTAAACCAATCACAATGATAAAAGCACAACCAGCATTATGAAAATTATTTAACGATGCATGAATATTGAAGCGGTTTTCCCTTCAGTCATATTTCTTAGTTGTCAAATCGTAAGGGTTCCCCGACTTTGCGATGAAAAGGGAAACACGACAGCCAACTAAGGCGACGACGACGACTAAGTAATCCATAACATAAAAAGCAGACACGGCCCAAAGCTCCACAGATAAATTTTATGAGTTATCTGACACTGTAGACGGTCCGGCCTCAGACCAATGAAGCAAGGGGAATTAAGGTCCACGGCGAAGAATCGAGTGTTGATTCCAGTTTACTATTATGTTCGTTGTGGACTTTCTTGTAGGTGGTGAAGGCTCGGTTGTATAGGAATAAAGAGCTTAGCGTAATGCCTTGTTCTTTTTTATCTATAAGAAAGGTGGGCTACAAATACACGTAGAACAAAAACGAACGCGCAATGCAACATGCAGACTAAGAAAATAAGAAGATAATATATAAGAGCAGCTGCATTTATAGACTTCCAAAAATTAAAGATTAAAGAGGGAGGGAGAAGTGAGGGGCCATTGTGAATTGTATTTAAGCGGTCTCTGCAACTGAAAAAGTCAACTCAAATTATCAATTATGATCATCTCCAATTGTGTCCTATGCTTTTTCGTTAGTCTGAAATTCTGCTTTGTATCTCTCATTGTTTTGAACTTTCGCCCTCCCTGGTCTACATTTATTTGATCATGACTTTAGTTACATGGACTCATCTTTGACCTGAATCGGTTTTTAATTCAAATCGACTATACAATTTTAATTCCCAAAGGTCTTGTTTTAATATTGTTAGAACAAATATGGATACTCCACGCAAATGGGTTAATTTTTTTTGTATTGCAAGCAGTAAGAATCCAGACCAATGTGATATATAAGACCGTATTCACGCAGAATGTTAAGATATATTTTAAACACAGGCACACCTTTTTGTACCAGTAGTAAACGCTTCAATTGGGACAGAACTGGTATACACTGAGACAAGCCGCATCAAAATACCAAACCTCTGATGGCTTATATAACAATCTGCATGTGGACGTGGACGAACACAGAAGGGGGGCCCAGGCTGCAGCAAAGCAAGCACCGTATTATATATAGCACATAGCTTGGCGCTTGGAGCTTGTCACAGAGTAAGTTGTGAGAAACCTGTTCTACCGGGTCCACCCATGTAATTATCTGAGGGACCGGAACCAGGATGTGGGCATGACACAACCCTAGACAGATACACTGGTCGGTGACACGGTGTCACTGCCTGGTGTTTGCCGTGTATGGCTGCCTGACTGATTATTTGGAAGGTGTAGTACTAGGTCTAGGGCTCGCAAGTACAACGCTGTGGTAAGCAAAAGACGCGTCTTACGGTATAAGAATAAAAAGGCTTACGACGAAGTGTAAGCTACCAAAGGTTGTACGAGCTTCCGATTCCAAGACTACTTAGATCTCTAGTTTTTTTTTTCTCTACGTTGCGCTGGGATGGATTTCACAGGCTGGTAGAAACCTGCGAGTGTGGGCTATAATCGTCTGATGATCTCACAGTTTCCCTGTCTTGCACTATTACAGTGCCGATTAGTAGATGGTCTACCGCCGCTGGGTTAGTCGGGGCAAGAGAAAATTAGAAGGCGCAAGTTCAAAGCCAGAATTTTAAAGCGAGCATTGCCAATTAACTCGACAAAAAGATGGGTCGAAGCTTAATGGTTGTCGGTCATGTTCATGAAACGAAAGAGACAGAGAAAGAAAGAAAGAGAAAAAAGAGAAAGAGAGAGAGAGAGAGAGAGAGAGAGAGAGAGAGACGGAAACAGAGAGAAAGAGACAACAGATAGATAGAGAGAGAGAGACAAGAGAGAGAGAGAGAGAGAGAGAGAGAGAGAGAGAGAGAGAGAGAGAGAGAGAGAGAGAGAGAGAGAGAGAGAGAGAGAGAGAGAGAGAGAGAGAGAGAGAGACAGAGAGAGATAGATAGAAAAAGAGAGATATTTATTCCGTTTTAACTACATGCGTTGAAAGAATGAGACCAATTTATTGAATAATATTATTATCAAAATAATGAAACCCTTGTATGGAGCAAGCTGGAATAAAGAGATATCCATAAGACATGCAAACTGTTGCTTAAAAAAAGAATTATTGAAAAGCATATTGATTTATTGGCATTGATTGGTTCATGGGGATTATTAACCTTTATGCGTTCCCTCTTTAAAGAAACTTCACCTACACGGATACGTTATGTTATTTGAATAACACGATTTATTATCAAACAAAGGTCTCAAAAGTATAGTTTTGTTTGTTTGTTCAACTCAACTCCGTGTTTGGCTAGAGGTTCCTGGAATGTTGTAATCAGTGATTAATGTCGCATTCACCTACACTAAACCTTTTTATAATTGATGAGAATTTAGTGAACGGATCAGTCACTCATGACGTTTTAACTGCTTCATAATTACAACATTGAAGAACAGTCTTTTCTTCAATTCATTGTGTATATGGAAAATCCATCGCCTTCTTGCCATAACATAAGATCGGCCTTCCCGTAATGATTTTTTAAAGGGCAATTATAAAAAATCTTTTCAGCAACGCAAGGGTTGTTGAAAACTGTTAAGTCCACCCAACCGAATCTTGCCTTTAAAACGACATTATCATGAACCTAAAAGCTATAATGACAATTGAATAACATGTTTTATGTGAAGGGAATTCCACTGGCATTATTATTATCGTTTAAACGGCCAACGTTTTAGGGCCGGTGGTATTTTAAGTTGTAAAGAAAGAAAAAAAAACACGGATCCGGTTGTGCTACTTGGAATGATTAGTCTTCTTTCGAAACTTTAAATCTTCATTTTTTGGATTTTGATCTGCTTCAGTAATGTGTGCTGTTCGCTTTTTGTGTTGCTGCTCCTGTTATTTGTTTTTTGTGTGTGTGGTATTGCTATTGTTGTTTTTGTTGTTGTTGTTACTGTTTTATATTTTTGTCGCTGCTGCTGATTCAATATCGTTATGTTCCTTTTTTAACCTGCTGCTGTTTCTATATATCAGCAATGTATTACGATAATCTTTGAGACTATGGGAAGAGATCAATGGTAGCGCCCATAACTTTTAGTCGGAAGGTTCTTGGTTCAATGCCAGAAAGGACCGCTTTGTTCCCTGCTGGTTGGCACGGTATCTAAAGGCTGAGACAGCCGTCCTGGTACTCAAACTTTTTACTGCGAACAACTATTGTTGTCAGAAGTAAATCTTGCGACTCAGCCGCGATGCAGCTTATTTCCTGAGATTGGGCTTTGAGAAACAACCAAAGCCAAACTAAACAAACCGAGTTTTGCTATTTTCGTCGACTAGTTGTAAAATCACACTTCTTATACGTTAATCCCCAGTAACGCTTCAAAGTATACAATCTACTAGATCTAACCCTCTTCGAGATTTTTTAGCACTTGAGCTAGACAAAAACCAAAGGAGACCAGAATCCACAGAAAGGCGCCCAACATAAAAGCGTCTTTGTAGAGCGGCAGGCGAGTCGCAGGCTGGTCAGACTATACCACAACCTTCAAAATATGCGATATGTTGACATAGGCGCTTCCGGCTCGGGCTGCCTAAAGATTACCATGATAAAAGTTACTACTCTGAATGTGTTTGCAGGATTCCAGAGTCCCCCTCGACTCAACCCTCCGCCTGACAGCGTTTCGTTGTTTTGTAACTTGTTTACCCTGTAAGAGCTGTCATGTGCACGACTACAGAATGATAATTATGCACATCGAAACACAATCAGAAGAGGCGAGAACATCATTCCGATGCACTTTATTATTTCTGTTAAAAATGAATATTTTATCATTTATTTTAATTATTTACTTTGTGTTTTGCATGTTGTTGTTTTTTACATTCCGCCCACAATATTTTTTGCTCTTTCACTTCAGCTATCGCTCCTCTCTCTCTCTCTCTCTCTCTCTCTCTCTCTCTCTCTCTCTCTCTCTCTCTCTCTCTCTCTCTCTCTCTCTCTCTCTCTCTCTCTCTCTCTCCCTCTCTCTCTCTTATTCTCTAAATGTCTACCTCCCTTTGATTCAGTCTGTTTTACTGTTTCAGGTGTTTGTCATCGTTCTCTCCCTCTCTTTCTCTCTCTCTCTCTCTCTCTCTCTCCCTCTCTTTCTCTCTCTCTCTCTCTCTCTCTCTCTTTGCCCCTCCCCCATCCCCCTCTTTCTTCCTGTGTATGTTTGTCTGTTTATCTCTTACACACAAAAGCACCTTCTCCAAATCTTTATTCTAAACGGATATTGTTTGAATTGGCTTACGATCCCTCGGAAAAAACACCTGAAAAGAGCCAGGCCTGCCTAACAACAGAGCTTTGGCTGAAAGAAAATCTGCCCAGCCAACTTCGTCAACCTTGAACAAGTAGCTGTAAGGCAATTCCAAAATTCTACAAAATTATGAATGTAATATGTCAAGTTGAGTTTCGTGAACACAAAGTCAAGATGACACGAAATAATATAACTATTATTGTTGCGGCGCAAAAAGACAAAACCGGTTTATTCCACAGAAATGATTACAAAAAAAAAAATAAAAAAAAAAATAACGGAAACTGACATATTAAGAGTTGTATGTATTTTGACTTTGGCATCACACGAAATTATTATTTATGAACTTCATTTAAAATTGATTATTTTATAGTCTCTAAGGAAGCAGAAAACAAAAAGGATTTAGTAGAATGATGATAAAAAATAAATGCCTATAAAATTATGTTCAGAGTTCGACTATATTCTTTCGCCACTTCTCTTCTTTTGCTCAACGTACGCAAAAAGAAGTTCGACTATATTGTTTCGTCACTTGTCTTCTTTTCTTCAACGTACGCAAAAAGAAGGATTATATAAGAACAAAATAGTAATAGTAGTAGTAGTAGTAGTAGTAGTAGTAGTAGTAGTAGTAGTAGTAGTAGTAGTAGTAGTAGTAGTAGTAGTAGTAGTAGTAGTAGTAGTAGTAGTAGTAGTAGTAGTAGTAGTAGTAGTAGTAGTAGTAGTAGTTGCAGAAGCATAACAGCAGCAGCAGCAGCAGCATGAAGGGATACGACGGTAATGTGGTTTTTAATGCTTTTAATTGCTTTAGGTTCTTTTCGCCATAAAATTATTATTTAAAAAAAAAACAAAAGTAAAATATTAATACAACAGGAAAAGAATAAGTTATATTTGTTACGTATTACAAAACAGAGCAATTCAAAGATGTTTTGATGTTTCCATCGAAAGAAATCTGCAGGGACCTAAATCTAGGTCTAGATCATAACACTATTTGTTTACAGACCAATACTTACAAAAACCAATATACACAGCTTATGAAATCACACACTGTGAGCAATCCACCGAATCGGCTCCATTCACCTGGGAAAAACAGCTGGACCGGCAATTATCACTATTAACGTGTTAAGTCTCCCCGTTTACTTGTAGCAACAACAACACACGTGAGATAATCCTCTGGGGTGAAAAGCTCGTCCATCACAGAGTATTAGCACTATGTCCTATCCTAGCTGGGCGACAACAGGTTTCGATGAGGACAAACTACGCAACGCCCAAGAGGTGCTTCAACGGGTCAAAACTGACCCCAAGCCTGACCCAGGCAGTAAGACCAAAATCGCTACAGGCATAGCTGAGGATCCAAGCAACAGGCACGGGGGACATTGACAGACCAGGGAGTGAAGTTGAGGTCGATCTAATAACTAGGCAGACTGAGTCTGCGAAATGAAGAGCCACCGAGCCAAGAGCCGGCGGTCACATCAGACAAGAGAATCACGACAGAGAAGTGGAGGGCCAATCTAGGTGTCGCCCGTTTTAGTCTATAATTATAATAGCCTAGCTGTACAGGACAGGGGAATTTGTGAGGATCTAGGAGGGTGACAGAGAGTAGAAGTGGCAGACAAAGTAAAAAGAAGAGTTAAGGATACTAAGTTTGAAAGAGGGGATAAAACGAGGAACAGTGACAGAAAAGGAACACAAAGAGAAATCAAACAGAAGAGAGAGGAGAGAGAGAGAGAGAGAGAGAGAGAGAGAGAGAGAGAGAGAGAGAGAGAGAGAGGAGAGAGAGAGAGGGAGAGAGAGAGAGAGAGAGTGAGTGAGAGAGAGAAAGAGAAAGAGGGGGCGGAAAGGGAGAGAGAGACAGACAGACAGACAGATAAATACAGACATACAGACAGACAGAGACAGGTACTGACAGATAGATAGAGACAGACAGACAAACAAATAGAGAGAAATGGGGAGAGACAGAGATAGAGACAAAAAGACTGACAGACAGACAGATTATAGACAGATAAACAGAGAGAGAAATAACAACATCTTTATCGCACACCAACGACGTCCAACATTAATTTCTACGTCTTCCATGAATAAACAATACATCAACTATGGTATACACTGAAGATCACCTTGTCGCAAGATAACGGCTATAGAAAACAACAACAACAACAACAACAACAACAACAACAACAACAACACAACAACAACAACAACAACAGAGACAGACAGACAGACAGACAGACAGACAGAAAAATACAGACAGAAACAGAGACTGACAGATAGATAGAGACAGACAGACAAACAAATAGAGAGAAATGGGGAGAGACAGAGATAGAGACAAAAAGACTGACAGACAGACAGATTATAGCCAGAGAAACAGAGAGAGTAATAGCAACATCTTTATCGCACACCAACGACGCCCTGCATTATTTTTACGTCTTCCATGAATAAACAATACATCAACTATGGTATACACTGAAGATCACCTTATCGCAAGGCAACGGCTATAGAAAACAACAACAACAACAACAACAACAACAACAACAACAACAACAACAACAACAACAACAACAACAACAACAACAACAACAACAACAACAAAACAGCAACAGCTGGGCACCATGTTTTGTCAGATGCAAAATACTTCAGTTTCCACTCAGACAGTTTTAATATTTATTAAGAGGCTTGTCTGGTGGACCCCTATAAAGTATAATTATATAAAGCACATTAGAACAAAACAGTTGTGTATGCCAAGTTCTCGCTGAAATTTAAATCAACATTCTTCACTAGCATGAATATCAACATTATTGAAGATATGCACACACAATCTACTGAGATCCACAGTTGGACCAACTCCGCAATTTTTTCATTCATCAGATCCACACAGTGTTAATTGTTATGCTTTTTGACTGTTACTGTAACTGTCGTGATGAAAACTGAAGCAGGAGTATTCAATTTTTGTTTATTCATTATTTTGTCTGAAAGATTATTTATATAACGAATGGAAAATTATCAACACAATTCGCGATTGCCTCCTTTTGTTTTATTGATCATAACTTGTTATTTTTAATTGGGCCTCTAGTTAAAAAAATAGATCTCAGTTAATTTAGAATTATGTAAATATTTATATCGAGCTGTTGGTTTGTAAAAAGGATCGACCACACAACCTTTCAAGCTGCTTAAAAATTAAAAGCGAATAAAAAGTGTATGCATGGGTTAAAATAATTGCTTTGCTTCCCCAACTTACGTCTCTATTATCCTAAACAAAATATAAATCGATAATTAAAATTGTGAGCAGCTCTATTTTTCCCAATAGGTAAAAAAAAACATGTGTGTTGCTGTGCTATGCACCGCACAGCTATCTTGAATCAATCGAAACACCGATATCTCTACAGCCCAATGAATAGGAATATCCGTCTAATTTTTAATGACTGTGTGGCCAAAGTGAGTCAGACCCATGCTGGAGTAAAAAAGAACATCTCATTAAAATCTGGTCTATACCTATCTAGTGTAATCGATAGTAAAACGAACGTAAACGTACAGCTGCAAAAAAAAAAAACACCCCACAACAACAAAAACATAAACAAAAACAAACAAAAAACAAAACCCAAAATGGATAAATAAGTGTCTAGTTTCGGAGTGGTCTTAAAGTATGGCATTGTTATTTAGCCTTGTTAATAAATTCGAAACAAGCAACTTTACGTCCTTCAGATAAAGCAGAATGCTTACACAAGTACTGCTTTCAAAAGTACACCAGCTCGTCCCATACAGTTTAGTACACCAGCTAGTAACATACAGTTTGGAGACCAAGCGCCAGTATGGAGCTTAACCCGATTGAATTCAACTGATAAAATTATTGAAAAAAAATACTGAGTTCAGTATTCACAGAGGCATTTTACGCAGGAAAGCAAATAAATGCACCGATACTAAAATGAAAATATGAAGTGCATTAAACACAGAAAAAAGCATAACGACAAGAAAAACAATTTAAATTAAGAAAAAACAGAGTCAATTATTTCGACAGGGAAGAGTTACAAATTGTGTATATTAAAAAAAGAAAATACAAATGATTCTGAACTTGTGATGAAATAAGAAAATACAAGTTGAATCTTCGTCACCATTGAATATCGTTTGACAGTAAGATCAAGGGTGGAGGGACTGCAGGCAAAGCTACTCACATACACTGTTTAGGGTGTTTAAAACTTGTGTAAACATTCAATTTCCTTTTTTTTAAACATATTTTGATTGTTCCTTTTCCCCCCAGCCTTTCAACTGGTCTAAGCCGTTTGTAACTTCATATTGTTAATTTTAGTCGCGTTAGAGACATTCTAAGGTTATTTTACATCGGTGATATAATTTTAAGCCCTGTGCTAAGGGACGTTTTGACTATCCCTTAAAACTACTTTTATTCCGGAGTCTCAGTTAATAGAACCAGTGTAACCATAACACTATAGTGTCATTTTTATGACCTCTAAATGTGGATCAATACAAAACGGAAACTTTTAAAATTTCATAAAACTGTGAAAGTTTCATTTATGACACCCCATTAAAAGAATCGCCACAATAGAAAAAAATGTATGGGGTAAATGAGCCGTTGCTCAAGGAAGTAAAGCAGAAACCTCAACAAGACAGTGTTATAGTTATGCTAGAAGCCGAAACATACGATAAAGAGAAGAAATATAAATTATGCAAAATGAATTGTTCAATGAAGATCTATTGAAACAAAAAAGTGCGTCAAGATGAGTATAGAAATTTCTCTTGAAAAATATTCATGAAGGGAAATGGCAGGGAAGAAACTTTGCGGTTTGCTTATGTTACTCGATGCATATTAGATCTATCACGGTAGAGAACAAGACAGTGTTCGACGTTTAAAAAAAAGTGCCCACATACTTAGGGGACCTCCCGTGCAGTTATGTCCCATCATGATAAAGCTACCAAATAAGTTCAGGGTTAGGCAGTGACAACCACATAGCGGCCGACCACTACGACCAGTAGCCTGGGCACAGTAGTTCGGGCATCGGAATGTTGAAAAAAGGGATCAACTCGTCAATACATGGGCCCTTGTCTTGCATGCCGAGTGCGATTTTCTAAAGATTAAAGGCTACGAAGGGAAGGAAAATAGAGGTACAACTGAAAGGGAGAGAGAGAAGAGATGGTAGTGAGGGAGCGGGAGACAGAGAGAAAGAGCATGAGGGAAAAATACCCCCCAAAATTACATAAACAGGAAATAACAAACAGGAGAACCAGAGAAAATGGAGATCCACAAAAGAGAGGGAGAGACAGTGAGGGAAATAAAGAGAAGTGAAACCGTGATAACTAGAGAGAGAGAGAGAGAGTGCAGGGAAAACGAGAGAAAGAGATAGATAGATAGATAGATAGATAGATAGATAGATAGATAGATAGATAGATAGATAGATAGAGAGGGAGTAATAATAATAAAATAATAATAATAATAATAACAATAATATTAATCATAAAAGGGCTACTACTGCTGCTGCTACTAGTGTTGTAATGAGGAAAAGTATATAAATAGATAGGTCCTTACAACTCATAAAATATTTAGTACTATATTATATTGGAATTTTAGTTATGGCCGTTAGACAGACTACAGAGATGAACTGGTCACATCAACCCTGCATTATAAAGCTAGTATTTACTTAGCTTAATGTCTATACTTGTTCTAAGGGGCTTCACGAAACACAAACATAACAGGGAACAATCTCGACAATAAAACTTAGCGACAAAAACCCATCAGTCCTGTTTTACCAGTACAAAGCAGTCATAAAAAGGGGTGACTACGACAATCAACATCTTAGACAAAGAAATCTCGGCGTACGGAAATTATATCAACCATTAAAATTTTATTTAAAAAAATCTACATACCATTGTTCTTTGATTAGTAATGTTAACCCTTTTACATTAATTACAGAACTGAAGGCGCATATGTTTGTAGACAATTTCGGAAAGCACAATGATTTGGTACCTTTTTATGGAGAAAAATAGTGGAGCTCGTGGGGTTGTTGTTGTTGTTGTTGAGAAGTTGATTTAACTTCACTATTTTTTTCTATATTGTGGATGGGCCCCAAGCCTGTCGTTTGAAAATTTTATGTGTTGCCACACACCAGACAGGGCGGCGATACCATGACTCCTGTCTCATCCGCTCAAATTAAACTGACACCAATCCAACAAGTAGGGGGGCGAAATCGCCAGGACTCGAACCACGGACCTCCTGCGTCGGAAGCCGATGTTCTTCCCCAAGGCTACAGCGCTCTCCGGCGGAGGGGGTAGGAGAGAAATGGATTGGTAAAGATAAGTCAGTGATCACCATAATTAAAACTCAATAAAAAAAATGTCCAGTAGCCAGTTCGAATTAGGACTCTTAGTATAACATAGTTAAAAGGAACGCCAACGAATGTTTTCTCTTACGTTTAGCCTCTGGGTATCTCCGTTTCGAGGGGGGCGCGGTGGCCCAGGGGTAGATAAGTTGTTGTTGTTGTTTTTGTTGTTGTTGTTGTTGTTGTTGTTGTTGTTGAGAAGTTGGTTTAACGTCACTATATAGTCTATATTGTGTACGGGCCCCAGATTTGTTGTCTGATAATTTTATGTGCTGCCACACCAGACAGGACGGCGATACCATGACTCCTGTCTCAGTCGTTCGCACTAAACTGACACCGATAAGTGGTGGGCGAAATCGCCAGGACTCAAACCACAGACCTCCTGCGAAACTCACGTTGGGACAAGAAATTGTTTGTCCCACACTGGTTGGATTTGTGTCAGTATAACGTAACCGGCTAAGACAGGTCTCATGGTGTTTTATGAAAATGTCTTTGTGGGTCGGCACTTAATATTGTTAGACATTAGTCTTTGGAGCCGTCCACCATATAGACTTGCTGCTGAAGTTCGACTTTAAGAAATTAACTCACACTAATGAGGCCATATTGGATCTTATTTTGAAAACCTATCCTTAATTGTCTTTTCTTGAAAATTGGGAGTAGAAAATATTGCTTTGGGACAAAACGAAATTACTAGATCTAGTATTAACTAGTTGGAATAGAAACATATTTAGGGGGAAAAGGGGGGGGGGCATACGCAGCAGAGGAGGGTAAAGCATGGTGGAGGCGCTTATATTCTGTAAATATTAATCAGAAAGTTCACAGGACACAGGGCCGCCTTGTCATAATGTGAATTCTTGGTAAGTTGCCAGCCGAGGAAAAAAACTGACAAAAGCCGGGGGTCTCAAATCCCAAATGAGGCCGTCTTTCTGGATTCTTCCTCCTTGTCTTACAAGCGCCCGTGGCCTAAATGTCTGATGAATCTTTGAAGCGTTTCAAACCGACAGGTGGTTGTTATTGTCAGCACAACAAAACATAACAGATTTACACCGCGGCTGGAGTAAAGAAAAAATTGATGTAAAAAACACTTGGGTTACGCAAAGGGAAATAAGAAAATGAATAAGGCCGCCTTTACAAGACGCAGCACTTTTCAGTCTTCGGGCACTCACAGATCATGTTACAAGGGAAACAAAGGTTAGGGAAGAATGTGAATACCTCTGCAGAAAATAGGGAGGGTAAGGACGGAAGCCTTTAAAACCCCAAAAACCTATGGTATTGAAACAAAGATGGTCATCTTTTATGTAACATTCGATACGGGAGCATTTTTTCCACCTATTGTTCTTTTGTTTCAGGGAAACATAAATTACCATGAATGTCTTAATTGCGGAAAAAAAGACAAAGAAAAAAGCTATTTTGTCATTTCGTCCATTTGTTGCTTACTATAATTATTTAACAAACAATACACGTATTATTTTGCCCCTCGTGAATATGAGTGTCACAAAATTAAAAAAAAAAAAAAAAAGATATAGGCCCAGCAACCGTAATCCAATCAAGCACCGACTCATTTATTGACTAAACATTTTGGACTAGATAAGGGTGATAATGCAGTCCTACACCAGAAATGTTGGTATTTTTTTTATCAATCCACACCATTTAAATATGATGAATTATTTTAATTTTTGTGTGTGTGATGATATTTTGAATATGAATAAATGATTGTGTTACAATATCTGTCTTTCCATCGCGAGTTGGTATTGTGCTAAGTATAGGCACACGCTTGTTTAGGCGGAAATTGTTACCTTATCTCTCTTTAAATTGGGATAAATTATCGCTGGATATTTTGATTTCCCATTAAAAAAGGGCTATGGACAGTATTCAATGTTTGTTCATTTGTTTGCGTGTTGCTTAGCGTCCAACTTCACCACTACTTTGGGTATAATGTGGACGGGCCCAATAAAAATGTCTGACAATTTAGTACGTTGCTACACACAGAGACAGGGTGGAAACCTGTACTTTTGTCTTAGCCAGTCACAATGAAATCTTTGCTAGGTACAATATAGGTCCTGCCAACTATATCATTGTGTTTTTTATTTACATTCTTGTTCTTTATGAGATTCGAAATGATCTGTGTTATCCAATGTACAATATATGTCTATCCTTTCCATTTGAACAATCTTTACATCTCGTGGACATTTAATATTAACTAAACCTAGAGAGACACAGACGGATACTAAGGCAGACATACAGCATGGAAACTGTCTATATTTTACACTGCAAAAAGGTTTTAATTCTTCGTTAGTTGTGTTCACACCAGTTAAAGAGTTACTTGTGTTAATAACAAAACTGCTATTTTGCTTGACATTTCCATAACAATAACCGGTAGGTATAGGAAATAAAATGTCAAATTTTTCATATTAACACCTTCAAATCTTATTTGTATAAATCCATTTGTATCTCTTATCTAATTCGTATTGTCTTCTTATCTTATCTGCACAATTTAAACTCTAATATGATTCATGATTTGAAAAGCTATTCAGATCCTAAACATTTAACACATTCATTAAGAATTTTATTGAATCATCATAAGATTTTGGTTTCTGTGATTTTTCGGATTTTATGATTATTATGCGTAAGAACATGGCCACGTCGAATTGCCATAAAAAAAAACAAAGAAAAATTTATCTTTGCCTTACCTTATCTTAAGTCGTAACCTAAGGTCGATAAAAAATAATTCGATATAAGATGATTTAGTCTTTCCAACGTATCAACAAAATTAATGCATCATACTTACCAAATCCAATCGCGCAAAAGTAATACATGTAAAAGGAGTTTTCAACGCCAACAGTAGAACAATAAAGTAATAGATCCGTGAACTTGTAGTGAATTAACCTTCATACAATATTTCTTCACTAGGATATTTGAATCTTTGCTTAAACTGATTTTTAAGATCGGAAAGCTTAAGCAGAGATCACATTTCGCTTCCACAATAACTTAGGAAAAAAGTTAAAACCAACTGTTTTAAACAGCTCTTATCAATAAGAATAAACTCCTTGTGCGCGAAGGGCAAACACAATAATTTAAATCATTTCTCTGCCAGAATAGGACAAACTTGGTCCTACCTTTTTACCTCCAGAAGCAATAAAATAATGCACACTGAACAGCTAATTGATCATGAATCTAAAAATATGTAGATAAATTATACAGGCGGATCTGAAATCTTGTCAAGATCAAAGGTCCTTCAGGCGCGCACTGTTCTTATTTAAGTGTCTGACGAATTCCCGTTCGACCACGTTTCACCGCCAGCTGCAGTCAAAGCTATTTTAAACCGGCGGCCTGGCAGGTGAAAACTGAAAATAGACAAGTCTCTGTAGAGACCAGAGGCAAATGTCGCGACGCACCAGTAGGTGAGACAGGAGGCAAACTCCCTGGGATTGAAAGGCGCTTTGCTGTTTTTATGATGAAAACTATTTAAAGCAGGATTGCGGTAGACTGAATGGTCGTGTCCTGAAATGTCGGGACATAAAAGACTTGTTTACAAACTTCGCCTTGCTGGAACTATTTCCAGGTAGACTGCAGATTTTTTTTTTACTTTTTGGTCTTGAAGAGGTGGGTATTAAAGGGTACGGCATGAATAGGGTGTTTAGTGTCCTTTGACTACCCTGAAGAATGTTAAAATTTACAAGTCCTCGATGCAAGCAAATCAAGAATCTGAATCACATGGGTTTATGTAATGTTGGGTGAGGTTCTTTAAAAATTAAAAGACATTCCTTTAGTCAATCCTCGCTTCCTCGTCCTCTTTTCTCTCCTTAAACAGATTGTGTTTCAGTCTTTCAGATATGAACAGCCCCGTCTATCTAAAACGGATAACTAAAAAAGGAAGAGGAGCGGCAAGAACATAATTATTGGACTAAACATAATCATTAATGCTGTAATTTTGAGAAAGTGTGCAAACCTTATCACCAAGTGAAACATTTTTATAGGGTTAGTTGAAAGGAATTTCTCGTTTTAAAACTTTTAATGAATTGCAATAATACATACATTGTTTTTGTTGTCAAATAATTTTTTATTAGAAAGCATTTCCTTTTACTATTATACCTACGAGACAGACTTTCACAGATTAAATGAATCCAGGCTTACATAATATTCATAGCATAAGTTAATCTAATCCAAACATAGCATAATTCATTATAAAAGTCGAACAATAATCTCCTCAGTGAATAAAATTTGGATTGTTGCTGGTTGGTTTAACGGAGTTCGTCCACTACTGATCTCAGAAAAAAATCATTTAATAAAACACGAAACGAACCAGCTTAAATCAGGTCGAAAGATAGAGGTTTACGTAATTTAATGAGGTTTCCCACAGTTTAATTCAACTAGAACAGGCGGAGGAGATAAAAAAAATGAGGGAGGAAAAGAGGCAGCAGTTAAATTAAAATAAGAAAATATAGAAAAGACTGATTTCCAATGTCAGTTACAAGTCTATGTTGAGATGGAGAAATGTTATTATGTTTTTCCTTTTCAATCAAGGTGCAAAATTGCTAGATCAAAATATTTTAGTTGAACATAACTACGACATCGTTGCAGTTAACTTAAAGCTTTGAAATTGGAGAGTTAACGTGTTTGCTATTGTGTATTTTTAAGGAGCCATTATGAACACGAACAAATACAACCAAGACACAGGGACACGCATTGTTTTATGACTTGAAACAAGAATTAATAAGCTCTACAAGTCAGCATGAATTGCCTGCTGTCACCTTTGTTATCCCAGACACACTTATCCAGTTTATTCCACACAGTTAATCGGCTGGGCTTTAATCGTGTTGACATTGTGGTTACACTAATACTACCATGTATAAAACAGAGAAGAATTTGAGCGATGACTTTTTCCTCCAATCCGTAGCTGCAGTTTAATTATTAAAAGTAAACTTAATGTCAGTGAATTTTTCTATAATTAAACCGGGCGACGCAAACTCCCACGTATTATTAAAAATACAACATATACAAACAATCAAACCAATAATGAAACAAAAACAGTACAACATCGAGAGTGAGGCAGATTGGGTTACCCCCAATCCCTCCCAAAATGGCAAGGTCGAGAATGTACAATATTGAACTTACCCCCACAAAGAATTGACAAACCGACCTGACAAAAACCCACTTCCTCCCCGTCCTCTTCCTCCCTTGTGCCCCCGCTCGCTGGCTGTTCAAATTCGGATGTACCAGGGACGCACATTAAGTACACAGTGGTGAACGAGAGTTCCCCCCCCCCCTCCTACCTATTTGCGAGTTAGCTTTTCCATTTATATGGCAGACTCTTTAATGGGCAAATGTACTGGTGCCAAATACTGAATACAAACACGCAAACAAAGATGGTCATGAAATAGGGTCCAATTAGACCAGAATATTAAACAAAACAAAAATCGAAAATCTTATTCAGGTTTGACGCCAAATTCTAAGGCCAGAATACGAGATGACCCTTTGGAAATGTGGAAGTTCAAAGAGGAATGTCTCTTGGAAAAAAATTGCAAAAATGCTTGTTTACCTTTATTAAAGAGATGAATAAATTTATTTCGAATTTTCTATGATCAAATCGGGCGTTTTGGTCTATCATTGTCTTCAATGATGATTTTTTATTTAAAACCAAAAACATTGCTATCCAAATATTTTCTTAAATACAATGACGTGTGATGTTATTTTGAAATCAGAATACGTATCTAAAATGAAAACCTCATAGGCTAACATTTTAATATGGTACAATATCAAAGTCTTGTTTAACCAAGTTAAAATCTACGGCTTGACAACACAAAGGACTTTACAGAAGGGTGAGGGCATTTTGACATTGTGGCCTAATGTTTGCTATTGCTCTTGACTCTGATATCTAATTTATTCTTTATTGACAATCCCTTGCAACAGTTAAACAAATGCTCCTGTGATACCTTGCCTTGAAAAAAAAAATCTTCACGCTTTTAAGAATAATTATATTAAATCTTCTTACGGATCATTGCAACCTGCTTCAGTTCCAAGTCCAGATGCTACAGAAATCTTGTTATCTCCGCCTTGTATCCGAGTGGCAGCAGGTAAAACTCAAATATTAGTCTTGGAACCCATCGGCGGGATACTCCTAACAGTTACCGCGATAGACGCTAAAAGACAACCAACCAAAAATCTTCACGACTGCCTTCATTACTTTAAGTGAAATATTTGTTTGAAGATTAAAGTAGCTTAACAGAGAACCTAGTGACTAAAGCAGGACTTCAGGAAAGTAAGATGGTACGAAAATGCAAAAACAACGTTGGTAACCAGGTAACCTTTCGGACAACCTTAATGCGCATCGCTGATAAAATGTATGCACCTGTCGAAACTGCAATATCACGACGTATGATTTACAATAGTGTAGTGTCCATATTTGAAAACGGATTTTCTTCTTTTGATCTTAAATGCACACTTTGCTTTGTTTTCCTTTAAGTAATTACATGCTTCATAACCAATTCAAACTTCCCAACCGAAGTCAAGCCACGTTTCTAACTTGCCATTAAAGAACAACATCGTTTTTGTTAAACAAAATCATCACAGAGTCTCCAAAATGTTCGTCAATATATTCTCATCTTAGCAGATTCTTTTAAATGCCAACATCTGTTTTTAACGTCGGAATTCTATTCACTTCAAATAGTTATGTTTTTACACGGTTATGCCTCACAAATTGCATCGTGTGAAGGAGATGGAACACTCGGATATCACAATGGAAGACAAGCTTCGCATTTGTAAACGTAACGCTCAGATATCACAATGGATACAAGGCTTCGCATAAATTGAACGATGTATGACAAGATCTAACTTCGCAGCAGGATTTATTTAGTATCGCTGTGAAGAGGAAACATATAACTGTTGGATCAGAGGAGCTACATTGTAAAACAATTTCCAACCCGTTTTACAATACCCACTGAAGCCCTTCCCTACAATCTCTGATCCTCAGATTATATTTAATTGCTTCTATAATTTTAGAAACGTGGAATACGTCGCAAAGTCTTACGATAGGTCCTTAAAGATTGAGATAACAAGTCAATTATGAAACAGTCTGACGAGTTTTGTCAAAATCAAAGTTTGCAGTACAAAAATAAATGTAATAGTAGTATGATACAATTAGAGATCATAAAATACTTCAAAGCAACCATTGTACATTAATGAAAAAGCTGACAGGTGTGACCTGTCAAGCATCTTCACTTTGGTTTGTTTTGAAAAAGTAGCCATCACTGCCACGAAATCCAAACATTTCACCCTGAAAATAGTTACCTGTATTAACTTCAATGTATTCTAATGATAGTACAAACTTAATCAGCTATCTTTCGACAAGCTTAAAAGAAAAAAAAAACACACGATGTTATTACATTAAAGAAGGTGCAACTAAAATGTGTTTTTTGTGTGTGTGGCCAAAACAATGTTGGCATGGTGTATAACAGAATGTAGAGAACTCTTGGTCTTGTTAACTCAAATAATAAAAAAGATCAATCTGGCAAACCACGAGACCTTTACAGCGGCCTCGAAAGGTAAATTAAAACTGTTAAGTTTTATGCTATTTTATAAGCAGAACAGACAAATATCAAACATGTTTAACTTAGAAAAAGACTTCGCATACCTCACAAACAGTACGGAAAGCAATGATTGACGCCCCCCCCCCCCCAAAAGCTCACCTGATACAAATCGCAAGTGGCCCCGTGGCTCGGTATGATGCTGAGCCCCAGGCTGTCTCCCTCGCCCCGGAACACGGTCATGTCCAGCTTCACAAAGCCTGGTGGAGTCCTCAGAAAACCCTCATCGTCTTCCTGCCTGGGCGTGGCGTTAACCGAACTGGCCGTATTGTCATCAGCGTCTGAAGATGTTAAGTTGGATACTTTTCCCCGAGGCCTAGGTACTGGAGCCATTGTTTTCGTTGAAAGAACTTCGGGGTTTACAATGTCGTTGAAGTCTTTTTCAGAACTGGCTTGATCCTGCTTGGCCGCCCGGTGTATGGTCAGCATCACGTGATCAGGCATGCCCTGGAAGAGCTCGATGCACTGGTCGTGGGTGAGCTCGGATAGCAGACTGCCGTCCACCTCTCGCACCTCGTCACCGACCTGGATGCCCATGCCGCCCTTCCCAGCCCTAGCCGCGGCACCTCCAGGCGTGATGGACCGCACGAGAACCGCTTCCACGGGGCACCGGTTGTCCTGGTCACCCTCGATAGCGAGCACCATGCCCAAGTTCTCACCTGGCAGTCTCCTTAGCGACACACTCTGCTGAACATAGCCAGGCCTTCCAGGCGCAGGTACTACATATTTGGGATCCGCGTCATCATTGGTGTCAGGAGTTGTAAAAAAGTCGTATGTATCCATGCTTGTGACTTCCGTTTGGTCATTGGTGATTTTAAGATTTTCTGGAGCAAACGGATTATTAGATGTAAATGAAAAACTGTTAACATCTGTGTCTTGCGCGAAATAACTCCCATCTTGGCCTGGAATTGTCCCAACAGGAGATTCGCTGCTCTCGTTTTCACTCAAATTATCTGTCATGGTATCCGAAAACGGCCGGATCATTTCCGAGCTCGCGCGGGAGTCCAGGCTATCACCCAAGGAATCCCCGTCTGTTTCACTGGAGCGACAGCCATCAAACTCAGCTTCCTTTGATTGGAAGCTAGAATCCCTGCCGGGAGTAGCAAATGTCGCCAAATCTAGGTCTGCCAAGTCATCAAGTTCTGAGCCTTCCGAATCCATTGTCTCTTTTTTGGACTAAAAGTATTTGTCGAGGCACTCTATAGTTTTATCTTCTTTGGCATGAAGGATCAAACCTTAAGGGAGTAGAACTTCTTGTCTAAGCCATAGTTATCATTGTGGAAAAACAGCATCTGTTTCGTCTTTCAGAAGAAAAAAGAGGGAAAATACTGCCTAAATGTCATAAGAAGCCGATTAGTCTATTTCCACACAGATTGGCAACAGATAGTCATTTCCCATTTTTTTACCACCGTTACCATTTGTCATGACTGATTCCTGCAAGAATTCGAAGAAGGGCTATAAATCGCCTTACTGTCCAAAGCAGCTTTTATCTGTCTCGTGCTTGAAGCAGCTTTGTGGTTTAGTCTGAGGGAAGAAAAAAGACAAGAAGAAGATGAATAGGATGGTATGTCCTAAGTATCATTCCATTAGAGAAAAATATTTTACTAACGCAGAGAGACAAAAAGCTTATAATAAAAACGGGATTAGAAATTAATAGGAATGGTTAGAGGAGCCCATTCCAAACAAAACTATCACTATGAAGAGGCAAACATTCCAATGGTAATCACGAAGACCTATAAGTAGCCAAAACTGCAACGTATAGATAGCCGGCGTAAAAAGGTACCAATAAAAAATGTGTACATGAATGTACAAATAAAAAAGCGGTTTTCATACAAAATACAAAGTGCTTTATCGCATGGGTGCGCTAGTACAAAAGTCAAAGATTCCTAAAGGTAGCAAAGCATTTTTTCTCTTGAGTTTATGTCTGCCTGTCTGTCTAAATAGAAAAGCAATAACAAACACAAAACTGTGAACAAAAATCGTTATGAAGGAGTCGGCTGTCTGCCTGAGATTCTGTCTCTCTCTCTATTTCTCTCGATCCCTCCCCCACCCCCTCCCCCATAAATAAATTCCTCACCCCCCACCCCCTAAAATCAATAGTCATGCGAATGATTGGACGACTTGTGACAGGGTTTGATCGAATTCCGCAAATGTCACTTCATTCAATGAATCGAAACATATTGTTCAGTTAAGCATTTAAACTACAGAAAGTACCGTCTCAAGAGTCTTTGATAGCGAATATTTTCCATTGTGAAGCTGAAATTACTGTAATGCGTGTGGTGTTTCTTTTAAGAGCCAATAAAGAGCAAAAGGTCCAATAGGTCAAACACCCATCGGCACTAGATGCATTCAATCTACACCAGCAACAAATTCATCAATGGTTCTCTGTAGATAGAAATGCATGATTAGGCTAAAATATTTTCACCATATGGGAATTAGAAAAATCACAGTTCAGTTTTTCAAATACTGAGTTGATTCTCTTTGGTAACTGTGATAAACCAAACTCCAAAAAAAAAACAACATTGTGAAGTCTTAGCTTTTTAAATGCAAAATTGTTAATTTTGAGGAGTCTGATTTTGTCCACTTTTTATTCCTACATTATTTTAAACATGTTGCGACCCATGATAATAATCAGTTAATTTAGTCTGGAGACAATTATTAAGCGGTGATCTCAACTCTAAGATCCCAGAAAAGCTTTTCGGATTCCCCTGATTTAAAGTATTATAGCTTCAATAAAAAGGCTATAATGTGGCGACGGCACGATTAAGTAATGCGTGCCAATATACCTAGACTTAGCGGGAATACCAGGTCTTCTCTCTGGCCCGCTAATGTGAAAACCGACACTGATCCAACCAGTAATGCTAAGTATCCATACTAATCACCAGTTTTATGTGAAAGATCTAAGTTTTCAAGAAGATACCAATACCACCTAAACATACCATATCGTTTGATACTAATGTATTTTTAAAAACTTTCTGCCCAGCAGAGTTACATGCTTTAACCGCATGTATTCACTCTAAACAACCTATCTGTAATTTGTATAAATTATTCCCCAGTAAGGAAAACTCTGAAACCTAGATGTTTACATTCAATTAATTCTATAAAGCTTAAAATTTCAGTGGCACAATTCCAAGTTATGACAAAGTCCACATTCTTAATAACGTTTCCTCAAATCTTAAGACTAAGTGACATGGAATGTAGAGATGGACGGGTAAACAGAAGCTTTGGGATAGCCCAAAAACTGCCCTCTGAGTCTTCGGAGTAAGCTCTCTAGTAATCTTGCCCTCGGGCCGGGTCTACTTGGGCGAAAACATCTGTACAAGTGCTTGTCATCTGACACTCACTATCAGTAACTGTTATGCTCTGCCGTGCCTTATATCTTTCACTTTAACAAAGTCTCCCCGTTTCAAACACTCGGCTCTGGGTTATTTTATCGGTGGAATCCAGGCAGAATGCACACACAACTATTATTTGCTTATCTAACCGGCACTTGTCAATTACTTGCACTTTCGATAATTAAGTAAACAGGATAATTATTTGAACAAACTCCAAAACTTTTTCAGGCACCTCATCATAGAATGATTTCAGTGCAGGAAATCAGAGATAACGTTGAAATTTGACACTCTAAATACAGCGCTGTAAAACTGACACAGTCGTCAAATGATGTAGAGGAAGAAGGCACAAGCTTCCAAAATGTTTCCTGTCTTTCGGGCAGTTGCAACATGAAACAGATATTTTCTAACCTATAGAAGAAGGCATTGGGGAAACAATACCAGCCTAAGTGCCTTCATCAATATTGGTCCAATCGACATCAGAAATATCACCTTGCCCCCACTACCCCCTCTTTCTTCATGTTAAAAGAACCAATATAAGCCTGCCCTTGGGCTAAGTCCATTATCCTTGTACCTCTTTTCTTTACCCCCTGAAAACATACATAGGACGTGAACAGACAAACAAGGTGCTTCGGGTCGCCTGAATACCCTCCGGGGCTAATACCTCTTCGGGTGGGATTAGCGGAGGGACTTTTGAGGTCCCCCATTTCATATTCACGGTCATAAACACAAGTACATGTTTCCGGTGGGTGTGTGTGTAGCGGGAAAAAAGGAAATAGGAGAGGTACATTGTAGTGGGTTGTGCGACGGCGGAAAAGAGATAAACATAAAAACCAATGCAACCAGTTTTAACGCTTTGGCGTCCGTTGCACAAGAGGGGTAAAATGCACAAACATGACGTAGCTAACGTCTCGTCGCAAGCCATCTTATTCTTATATTGTTACTACGAGATATAAGCTACGTCTTGTTTGTGCATTCTAACCCAGAATAGATCTCAAAAGAGAGACAGGGTGCTCTGTATCTCGCATTTGTTTAAACTTGCAAGTTAATCAAGTCAAAAACATTGATAGTCGTTAGAGATAGAAGTAACTATTTTTTGAGCAAAAAGATCCCTTGTTTTCCATGCGCTGTACATTTTGTATTTATATCATCATAAAGCATTACGATTAATACAAATAATTTTTCTTTTTACGTGGTAAGCACACGATTGTGACACTATCATAATTACAATAAAAAAGAGTTCGCCCAATACGTGCACTACAGAGACTGAAATAATACAGACGAAAATTGCTAGTGGTTATCGATTAATTCGATTTTTCCCCCTACAAATTGAAAATTGAATTATTGTAATTTCGCAAGACGAAACTGATCTCCATGATATCCGGCGATCAATGCAAGGAGTTTTTTTTATCAAATTAGAAATGGACTACACGTAGAGATTGCTGCTTCAGTGTGAGATAAATCAGTTGCTAGATTGGTTATTGATTATTGATTCGTATTGTACAAGCCATACAACAATGATTCAATACGTGTACACAATTGTTATGCGGCTATGGGACTGTTGATCAAATGTTGACACTTTCAAATACATGTAGTTGAGAACTCTTTATAAAAAAAAGAGAAAGAAAAACGTAAATAATTTCTTTAAAATGGTATGATGTCAAGTTAGCCTGTAGGACGCGTATATCAATGCATTGAAAGTGAATACATGTATATATTTTTGTTCGTTACTATTGACGTTGTTAGTGGTCATTTTGGTTGACTGTGTTTTTCTTCTTTAGAAAACATCCGCATCCGATTTAGGATGTCTGAGTTAAACAGGATTTTCAAAAGTCGATAAAAATGCATTCCCTTAAGTCACTGATTGAACAAAAGTTGTGAATAAATGAATAATTTTTCTTATCTAAGCTTTACTTTGAGATAAATGTTGTGTGTGCTTGGGGAGGATTTGCCCAAGATTAAAACAACGCTACTAATACTAATTCTCAGCGACTCAATTTATTATAAACAGGAAACAAACAGCCTTTTAATTTATTGATGAGATCGCACGAATAACACTTAACATTACAACACCTGAGAAACGGGTCCCATTCATTACCTCTCCTCCCCAATCTACTCTCACCCCCTCCCCCTCTAAAATTCCATAAGAAAAGTGATAGACATGAGCCACAACCGGATCAGTTGGTCAATGATTGATGACCGACAGGGTAATCCTCCAAGCAATGAATGTGATTTTGTCGAAACACTAATCTCGCTACTACTTAGTAAGTGCATATTCTGGATCGTTTCATGTCTCCTAAGTCTTTGTAGGTCTTACATGGAGGAGAAAGTCGTCGCGAATAGGTGTCAAAGGATAAAGTCGGTAGGGTCATTAGTACTAGGGCAAAACGTATAAATAGTAAATAGCATCTGCGAGATCGAAACCTTATTACATAACATGTATTTCGAAATCGAACTGGGTAATTAGTAACGTAGCTAGCATAGCAAGACCGGACCATAACATAGCTGTCATCAAAATAATTTCCTGTAGGAAGCAGTTAACAATGTTACGTAACGTTGGTGTAACCAAAATAAAGCGCCTCATTCCGTCCAGGCGAAAGAACTCATTAAAACATTTCTTACATTGATCCCACATACATGCACACCAGCCACAGAATGTTCAACCACTGGTTCGAAAGCTCGAAAGCAGCTTGGAACCATCTTTTTGTACGCAAAAGGAAACCAACTGTGATGCTTTTCTTTTGTTCTTTGAATAGTACAATCATGAATGCTGGCAATTATCATTATTCGCAGTGATTGGCTACCTTGGTTGGTCTGAAAATCTTGGTTGACCAGAAGAAGAAATAACACCACCAAAAAATTGCAATAATATGATAAAATAAAACCGACACCTTCACACGCTTAGCCTCCTCTCTTTCTGTGTAAAGCTTGGGCACTCAGTGTTGTTGCTGTCAACTTTGTAGCCTTTATTGCGCAAAGAAAAACACCTGGAGAGAATGGGTTAGCGCCAGCTCATACCACCTCCGATCATAAAGCTGTTAGGTGTGACACCCCCCTTGAGGTGATGCTAATGCTACATAGCCACACACATCAAGTGCACTGAAAGAACCGCCTGATCTACGACTGTTTTCTCGCGCCTCTTACACCGATGTTAATCGTCATGCAACGTAGCATAAAATATACTTAATGCGAAATAAGGCAGGTTAACGTGCTAGCAAACAGGACAAAAAATGGTGCAAAATGTCGATTTCTTAGATCTTTTTACTTTAAAGAAAAAAAATAAACTTAAAAAAGGACCGTGGACAAATGGAAAGCCACTCATAGAGAGGCAAATGGTTTGAAGCCACCTGAAAGAATATAAATTTATGGTTTGTTTTCCTCAGTTAAATCTGTATCCGTAGAATAGGTCTAAAATAATTATGTTTGCTGGTCCTTCAACTCAAACAAACTGACGAGAAAAAGCGAACAGTTTTTTTTTTTTATTTCTCACCCAATTTTGAGAAGTGCTCAAAGCGAATTTGCGTGGAGCAAAGCATGTTTTATAAATAAGATACAATGTAATAGCTCATTTTGTTTAAAATCAATGTTATTTAAAAAAGCTACGTGTTAATACATCCATTTTATTTGGATTTAACTTCAATATAAATAGGATATCACTTTCATGCTGGATTTAGTAGTCTTAATAATAAAATATTGTTTAAGAATAGATGTGGAAACTACAAAATGAATCTATTTCACAATATCAAATGATTAGTCTTAAAAAGAAGAATTCTCACAATTCGAAATGTTAAGTTGCCCACATTGTCGACTGCGTAATAATTTTAAACCTGGCGCATAACTCACAGAAGGAATGGTGTCTTCAAGTCAAAGACTCGAAACGCGGACGCATAGATCCAAATTTCGGTCTGTTATTACTGGACCACGTTTCTCAAACATACCTCCGTTCACGGTCCGCATCGTTATCGGAACGATCAGCCACTGGGATCGACTAGAAGAGGTTACATTCGACAGCTCAGAGGATTTGAGGGGGGGGGGGGGGTACGCACAAACAGGTAGACAGATCGATAAAGGGTCTACGGGGTTAAGATCGACTGCGATAGATAGGGGTGACAAGAGCCCCAGCCAACCCACAGGAAACAATAAAAACAAGCTTGTGTTTCTTTGATTTATTACAGGAATACACATTAGAATCTATTCACTGAGGATTTATTTGTTTTTATTTCGCGAGTTGTCATTATCAACTTTGTTAAGCATTGTACGTGGAGAGAGGTGCACAATAATTTATTTAGAGTCCTTCAGACACAACACTTTATATCTATACACAGAGGCCATGGGGTATTGTTTTTGCAACATGCACACTATCAGTTTGTGTGAAAATCCCTTTTTATTGCATGCGTCATTATAATTTTAAGACTAAGACTAAGTAAGACCCAGGCTCTAATCCTTCACCCCTCAACCCTCCCCCCCCCCCCCCACCAAAAAAAAAAAACGACAAAGTTGCTGAAAATGGCACGATGACACAAACGAGTGAAGAGGTACCCAACTGCATGTGAACCACAGAATGGCGCAGGATCGTTTGACATGGAAACTTATTGCACACCAACCCCGAATTGGGAGGGCACAATGACCACGTTATGCAATATACATAATGTTTTAAAAAAGTCCTTAGAAAGATATTCCGCAATTGACGGTTTTTTTAAGACACACGATCCTCACTAATAGGACGGAGAAGGAAATGGAGGTTAAAATTTCTTAAAGTGAGATAAATGAAGAAAGAATAAAGAAAAAAAATAAATAGTGAAAAAAAAATTGAAATCTCTCTTGTAAACTCAAGAATGATAAATACACAAGTACTAAGGCGCCAATTCATTTGTATTTTTATAGTGGCACAATATGAACTAAGTAGGAAATATAATAAATAACAGATGTTGGAATGATCAATAATATTATATTCACGCTTCAGGAAACGTCTACTTTGAAATAAAATCAATTAACTCAACTAATGCTTTTTACATAACACAATATCAATAGTAATTATAGCTCGCATTCAAGTTATCACTATTCGCACCAAAGCCCTTCCCATAATCGGATGAAGTTTGCGCATTCCCCGTACTTTCTATCAAAGTTCACAAAAAAGTCCGTCAACAGTTGCAGGAAACGGCAGCGCACCAATTGATCCTTATAGGTAAATAAAAGATGAACACTACCTGTGTAATATTGTCAACGGAAAGGGAAATACCTGTAACACGAGGAAAGAGTTGAGAGAAACATTCTGAAATCAAAGGGCTAGTCGTGTTGTAATCTGCATAACGAGTTATGAATAATGTGGCCAGAACAACATTATAACTTGCAGGCACACTGTCCAGTAGGGTCTAACAAGACATCAGGTTGTCCAGGGCACGATGCACATTGTTGTTGTCTCTTGGCTTGCTTAACGTATGGTCCGAGGTGCTACCACCAGGTGATTTTTGCCCTGATTGCCCCCAGGCATGCATCATAGCAATGCTGTTTTAGCGTTAGTTTCTACGCTGTCCTGTTCCGTCACATACTCAAGTCCCCACACTATGCCTGGATGGTCAACAAAACAATATGCCCCGTGGCAGACAAAGTTCGACCCGTGCGTCCCAGAAGGGAGACTGATCGATAGTGTTCGATCCCTGGATGGTTGTCAATACCATTAACTCAGACCATTGTTGGCGCGTGAGTCAAGAACAGCCACTAGGTCTGGTTGGGATAAGCGGGAGACGATAATTGAGTGAGCAGTTTACTCTTTCAAAACCATTCGTGTGTACACAATCAGTATAAATAAATTAGAAGAACAGTTGAGATGCAAAGGTTATAGAGTGAGAGAAAGAGAGATAATTAAAGATAGATACGTCGATCGATATGAAGAGAAAGAGAGAGAGAGAGAGAGACAGAGAGAGGCACAGAGAGAGAGAAAGAGAGAGAGAGAGATAAAGAGAGAGAGAGAGGCACAGAGAGAGAGAGAGAGAGGGAGAGTGAAAGTGATCCGATCCTTAATTTTTGAAGTTTTAGAGACGTACAAAGAGTCGATGAAGAAATAGTTGAAGTATTGAAGAAGGTAAGGATAGATAGGATGGATATAGGTAGAATGATAGAGAGGGGCAGAGGGAGAAAGATAAAAGAGAAGGAGAAAAGAAAGGCTATAATTAGAATATTATTTTCATCATTCCCTTTGTGTCTGTATTGTTTATTGCAGTGACGAAACAGAAGGACATAATAATAGATTTCACAGCTGGTCGTACATTTCCATTCAAATACTTGATAATCCTACTCAGAAAAGGAATGCCAAGCATGTAATAAATTGTAATGTGTTATTAGGAGCCTAGTTTCACATGATTATGTCTCTAAACCCGCTTAAAGGCATTAATTTTGTTCCGAAAAATAACTAGAGGTGAAAGTAAATCCAGGTAGCCTCCAGAGACAAAACAGGAATACTCTGACAATGTAATACAGCTTTGCGGGTCTCGTCATTCTTATTAGATTTTGGAAACTCTTGGGGGAAAAAGTGTTTAAAACAAAATTTTCGAATATTCTTTAACAAAATTCCCTTTATAAAAATCCCAAAAAAAAGTTTTTTACATAAAAAAAAAAAATTTCTTGAGGCATATGATTATTGTGGGATAAACATGAATTTGTAATGTGTGTGTCAAGGTAATTGAATTAAGCTGACATTAGAGGGATTTTGCGTCGAAGAAAAATTAAAGTCGCTATGCGAGAAAGATAAACAAAAGAGAAGGAATGAATATCGTTACATAACAAAATCAAAGACGGAACAGAGGGAATTACCGGAGAATACATATAATTAAACACAGAGAGAGAGAGAGAGAGAGAGAGAGAGAGAGAGAGAGAGAGAGATTAGTTCTTTAAAGCACAATCATGCAGGCATTGATTACTATACCAGAGTGGTTTTAACATCACTTGAGTAGTTTATTCACGGGGTAAAGATAGTTAGGGGTGTATTTTTACAGTTTCCTAGTGCATCCATTCTGTCATCGCATATCTCTCTCTCTCTCTGGGTAAAATGAATGATTTACATTTTTATGCGATAAAACTAAGTACGTGTTTTATTAAAAACAAGGTACAGTGTATACTGAAATCAAACGCTATTTGCAAAAAGTGTTTTTAACCTCGCCTACGTCGTTGGTAACCTTGAATTATTTGATTCTGAGCATTATCCTATTGATATAAGACAGAATCTTTTCAACTGGACATCTTGGTTTAGGTTAAACACTTGAGTGAATTGTTAAGAGGATTGCGTTCATTGGTAACACGGTATAAAACTTAAATACACTCGAACAGTTCTCGTATGGCCACTCAATAATCTGATTATTTAACGATCCATATGAAATATTAATGGTTGACTTTTAAAGCTTACATTGTAGGCGAAGTATTAAAAATGAACTTACCAACCCGCTTTCAATAACCTGAAAACATGAGAACAACTCTATCATTCCTTCAAATAAAATTATAAATGATTGAAGGTTCACATAGACCCTCTACATCAAGATCTAGGCGACATAAACTTTCCACCAACAAAAGGTCAAGACAGGCTTAGAACATCCCGACAAAGACGTATTCTTTTTGGAATCTAGTGGGTGTGATATAAACAAAAAGTACAACTCAAATAACCGAACAGATTTCGAATAACACCTCAATAAACCAGTTAATCAATGTTTCCCATAAAACAATGGATTTTGAGTTTGTAAAACATATCCTTTACTCGTGATGTTATAAATTAAATTGTAAAACATGTCCAACTCGCTTTCAATAAACCAGAGAACGGCAACTCATTATATCATCGTACCAGGTATGATTGAAGGTTTCCAAAACATGCGGACCCTCTATTACTAGATCTAGGCGTCAATGACTTTGCACCAACCAAAGATCGAGACAAAGACTTAATCTGAGATTCTTTATGGAACTCACGGGGTGTGATAACAAAACATGCAACTCAAATACACCTGAGCAGGTCTCTTATCACCACCCCAAAATCCAGATTTTTAATGATGCGTATGAAATATTGATGGTTGAATTTTAAAGCCTATTTTTTACTCCTCAGGCTAGAAACGTATTTCAATCAACTTTACAAATAGCTTCAATAACCCGAGAACGACAACTCCATCATCCTCATCCTCGTTTCAGGAATGATTGAAAGCTTTCTAAATCACGACGGACCTCTACGGCTAGATCTAGACGACATGAACTTTGCGCCAACACATGGCCGGAGCAGGATTATAATATCTCAGCAAAGACTTACTTCGAGATCCTTTACGAAAGTTACGGGATGTGATAACACAGCTGCATGCAACTAAAATACACCTGTACCGTACTGGTCTCGATTCGCCACTTAATAATTCAGTTATTTAATGATCCGTATGATGTAGGCCTTTTCATGATATAGATTTTATAGCCTATCTCGTCAATATTACATTTTTAAGCTACAAATAAACTTGTGTAAATTTTTCTACGAGATCTAGCTTTCACTAAAATCTGGGAACGACAATTCATTCCATCATCCATCGTTTCAGGTATGATTGAAGGTTTCCAAACACCCGGACCTTCTAGACATTAACTTTGCACCAAGGAAAGGTCGAGGCGGGATAAGACAGGATAAGAACACATCTCTGCAAAGACCAACTCCGAGATCCTTTTCGGACTTAGGGGATGTGAAAACATATGGCAGAGTGTAATGTGACCAGGGGCCAGTGACCAGAGGGCCAATGCTGCCCTCATCCATCATGGTTCGAAATAATGCCAGCTTGAAACTGGGACCGGGGGACACGCCCTCGGGTCAAGTTCAATCACTACATACATAGTTTTTACACTCAATGCTTAGACATATTTTGCGGTAATTTGTTTTGGTTTGGTTTTGGTTTTTTCATAGGCGGTGTTTGTGGCAGTTTTTGCTTTTTACAACAAAAACATTTTTTTGAGGGGACAGCATGTTGAGTTTATTGATTCTCTTTCGTAATGACATTGGCATGAAATCACTATCCTGGAGCCAGAGGGGGGAAAATAATAATAATAATAATAACAATAACAACAATAACAATAACAATATGGCCCCAAAACAAATAATTCTTCCTACAAGTATTTTATCCATCAGAATCATTGCCATCGCAGTGCGTTTTTGTGTTGTTGTTTTTGTTGTTGTTTATTTCTGTTTTTGTTTTCGATGTTTCGTTATATTTTGGCAGGCAATATTCCCGATTCAAATCATTTCAAACATGAGCATATTGAAGTATCTCAGTGAATATTATTCAGATAGCCATGTACTGCTCAGGGGTAGTCGAAGAGGCGCCACTACAGTATGGGGAGAGCAGGCTTTGGACATTCCTCTGAGCGTTAATAATGGACAAACTATGAAGTTTGATACTTATTTAACCGTCGAGGGGAAGTGATTGAAGTAACTAAACACAAATTGACAAGCCCAGGTTCATTGGGAAAGCCTGCATTCCTTGGGGACCACAGTAAACTTGTGATAACAGATGGACAAACAAACTTTATTATGCTCTAAAGGAATGTAGCTGGAAGCAAAGAATACACGCCCGTTTTCGCGTTATACAAGAACTATAATAGTGTTGCAGCACTTCTTTCAGTGTGAGGAGGTCGCAATTTTTCATAGTGGGGATTTTAAAATAAGACCTTAATTAATGTTCGAAACGTTAGCAATGCATGATAATTGAGCTATTTAAAAAAAAAAGGAGACAGGAAAAGGAGGGGGAGTAGTAGGAAAGAAGAAGAAAACGAAGAGGAGGAAGAGGAGGAGGAGGAGGAAGTAGAATAAGGACAAGGACGAAGAAGAAGAAGAAGAAGAAGAAGAAGAAGAAGAAGAAGAAGAAGAAGAAGAAGAAGAAGAAGAAGAAAAATAAAAAAGAGGAAAAGAAGGAGGAGGAGGGGAAAACCTCAAAGTAAGTGGGCAGATGTTGGACTAATGACAATTTGTAGGCTAATGGATGCAAGTAAAGTACATGCAGACTAGGTACGACATAGCATCCCGTTTCAGATGATCATAATGACTTATTTTTAATAAAATATAGGCAGTAGATAGAAAGAAAGATAATTCATATAGTGGCGGTCTAGGCATGTTAAAATGAGAGTGGGCAGTGGAGAGAGAGAGAGAGAGAAAGAGAGAGAGAGAGAGAGAGAGAGAGAGAGAGAGAGAATGATGAGAGAATGGAAACTAAATAATATCATCTGTATTAATGAAAGAAAAATTGAACAAGTGTTTTTTTTTAAGTAGACTCTCTTGCATTAAGAAATTCCTAAATCACAGAAAAAGAAATACAAAATTAAATTTTGTAACGAGAAATTTTAACAGCCTCTTTAGTTGTTTTTTCACATAGAGGTATGGGTGCCTGGGTTATCCGTATAAATAACTATCTCTCTCTTTGTAATTGTGGTACAATCAATAGTACCGTTGAGAGGTGAGAGTATCATCCTTTTAGGGAATGCATTATTACATTACAGTTTAAGTTCCAATCACATTTTTAATAAGCAGAAAGACAGTTCATACAATGATTCTTCATTACACTTTAACCTAATTTACTCTAGGGCACTTCAGCTCTAGAAGTCTATATATAAGTACAAATCTAGATTAGATTCTAGATAATATATTTATGTTCACAAACCTTATAAAACTTGTTATTTCAAAACGAGAAAAGGGCGCTGAAAAACAAAAAATGCGGTCTAGATCTAGATCTAGATCTACTTTGGTCTAGGCTAGATATTGAGTCACAATCTAGAATTAAGACAACCACGACGTAAGACGACTTACCGCATTCCTCATTGAACAGGACAGCAAATAATTATCGGAAACCGCATATTTTCAATATAAAATGTTTACATTATTGTGAACATACCTGTCGTGGGTGCAGCCTTTGACGTGTGTGCTACTGTGTTACTACGATCACGCTCAGGTGTGACCTCTCTCATGTCAACAGACTCAACACAGCGGCAGTTTTGACACAGGCTGCTTATGCTGCGGTCTGTGTGTTTATTGCGTATTTCTTGAGAACACAAACCTCCAGACTTTTGCGCTTTTGCAATCCCAAAGAATGTATGGCCGAAAGGCACATAATTTTTCAATATCTCCGGCTCTTCACAAAGTCATGTGATCTGAAATCCTACTGAATTAATGGTGTTTGTATTAGGGAAGCAAATTGGGCAGAAACTCATGTTATGATCAGGCTGGGCATGATTTGAAGATTGCGTGAAGATGTCATAAGAACCGCAATTTTTAGAGATATCATTTAGACACGAAACAGTGCTAAAAGTCCAAAATAGATAATATAGTTAAATTTTCCTTCTTGTCAGTAAAGGCTATCTGTTAAGGAGGGAGGGGTTGAATAGTAGGCCTGTAGAATGATGTCTGCAAGGAAAATAACGTTCTCCCACTTCTAGTTCTCTTTAGCCCTCTGCTTTCTGGAGACTTTAAAGAATTCTTCGTGTAGGAGGACTACCCATCACTAGACACTATCGGACTGGTTATGATTTTCAAGCATTAATGACCACCGTGTTTATATCATTAAATAAAATTAATAATAACAATTTCATAACGTTAACTCAACGGAGGATAATATGTTCAATAAAATTATTCTTAGCTCTTTCCAATATCTATAGAGTCGCAAAACTGTATTATTACATCAGCATGAAAAAAGTACGCACCTCCCCCTTCATCGTCTGTTGCCACCACCACCACCACCATGATGATGATGATATTGATGATGATGATGATGATCATCATCATCATCATCATGATCATGATGATAATGATAATGGTGGTAGTAGTCGTGGTGACTGTGGTAAGTGTTGGGGTTGGTAGTGACGGTAGTTTTTTTTATTATGACTACACCCGTGAAACAATACACTGGTAATAAGACTAGAAACATTGTGATTAATATAATAATCTTTATCAATCGTAACATAATTATTATCTTAAATACAGAATCACCATTGTTGCTAGCCAATATGCTAAAAACAGAAACTGATTAATAACATTTTAATCGAATCGCTGAGTACAAAATTTACCCATTTTTCCCGCCTTTTAGTATTGAGTAGCGACCCCCAGCAGAGAGAAAAGCTCAGCAAATTAAGATGCTTATCATTATCAAAACACGGTTTACCCCGTCTGAGGGATACAGATATCCGCAATTGTGACGACAACAACAACAACAACAACAATAATAACAACAACAACAACAACAACAACAACAACAACAACAACAGCAACAACAACAACAACAACAACAACAACAACAACAACAACAACAACAACAACAACAACAACAACAACAACAACAACAACAACAACAGCGAAAATATCTCAGGCCATTCGTAGGAAGAATACTAGCATGAAGCGCGGCACCATAATTATGTTTGAACTTCGCTTCACTTATTTAAATGTAGGCAACTTGATTCTTTGTGTCTTTGTGTGCGATGCTTTAATTCCTTCAGTATTCTTACATCTCCTTTTCTCCTTCTCTTCCTATTGCGAGTTCTCCTCTTCGCCCGCTCTCTTTTCCTCCTCTTTCTACCCTTTCCCTTCACCTCTTCGATTTCACTGTTTCAAAATTACACTCCTCGTCACGAATAACCCTCTTCGTAATCATCTTCAGCAACCCCAACCCATTGTTTTAATAATTTATTCTTCCCAGACCCAGAAAACTGCCTGGTATGTCTCAATAAAACACGCAAGCGTGAATGGATTTTCTTGACGTTTACGAGTTTTATTGCTCAGCATGCTCTATGGTTGGCAGTATGATTATTGGAATTGATTTTTCTGTAGAATTTTAACAGAGATAAACCCAAAGTCTTACATTTAGGAGGCATACTCTCAAATGGCATGAAGTGATAGGTAGGCTACTTTCGGGGCAGAGAATGCTCCAACTTACTGAAGTAGAAAATAATGTCGATGTTGCGCAAAATTAGAGTTAATCTAGATCAGTGCTAAAAAGCACTTTTAGTTTGTGATCTAGGAAAACAACAAAGAGTTCCTTACATTCTCCTGGTTCACTGAGATGTATCTGAAAGCTCTTAGCTAACATTATTTCAAAGGGGCAAGGGGATAATGAGTATGTTGTGGGTGGGAGAACAAAAAAAAGAGGAGTAATTAGACGTTTGAGGAAAGATTGGAAAGGAGAGGGTAGGAGAAGGGGTCCTAGCCTCCTATGCGTCTGTGAAATAAACAATTTTTGCTGTCTGCAAGACTTGTCTACATGTACCCCAAGCTACGAGGGACATTCCTCGCGCTCATAAAGCATAACGCTTGCATAAACTCAAACGATTAGTTAACACTGCAAAGTAAAGCATTTTTTTCGGTTGGCATACGGTGC
>RQTK01000443.1:185627-199006 GCA_003991915.1 Elysia chlorotica
CGCTCATGGTAGAGAGAGAGAGAGAGAGAGAGAGAGAGGGATTGATGGAGAGAGAGTGGGATTGGAGGAGAAGGGAGAGAGAGAGAGAGAGAGAGAGAGAGAGAGAGAGAGAGAGAGAGAGAGAGAGAGAGAGAGAGAGAGAGAGAGAGAGAGAGAGAGAGAGAGAGAGAGAGAGAGAGAGAGAGAGAGAGAGAGAGAGAGAGATTTCGTTATGCTTGTTAATGATATGCACTGATTATTACTTAATTCCGACCTTCAAGGTTAGGAGTAAATTGAATCTGTTATTTATTTGGCCCCTTGCAATGACTCTTGTACATGAAAAAGAACTTCATGAAATAAAATGCCTTTCTTTATTATATTTATGTACAAACAAATGTAATTTTTCTCTACGCCCTAGAGAAAAGGCGTCGAACATTGTTGTGGTTGAAACGCTTGTTTATATTAGTAGATCAATATTATTATCATTATTATTATTATTATTATTATAGCTCCATTGCACTTGCATTAATCTTTATTATTCCCCTTTGCAAAGAATTTTTTTTTTGAAAGAGACAATGCATTGGTACATTGGAGATCCTAGCTCCTCTGGTGAGGCACCACCAAAAGTGATATAATAAGGCTATGGGCCCTACAAGTCGAATCACACAAGAAAAAAAAAAGGTGTCAGTGTGGTTAACATTAAGTTGTATAGTAATTTTATCAAACGTAGCACAGTAGGCGGCAGCTTGAAAATGTTTTTTAATTTGCTGGGGGGCCTACCATAAGCTTAGTGCTTTTTGAGAGGATCCAACTCATAAGTTTGATCTAAATATCTGTGCAGTACATAAAAAGTTGTTTTTTCCATTGATGAAGTTATGAAGGCCTTCAGTAGACTCTTTAAAACTTTAAAACATGGTGTGGAGTGATGCATCTTGCTATTACAGAACAATTTTTGTAGAAGCTTTGTAGGTAAAAAAAAGAAGTAAACCACAGATCATAACTACCTATAGATGTGCTTGTATAAATACGTAACATTAGTGTAGGTAAAAAAGAACAACTTCTTTTGCAGTTTTATCCCATAATTAAGTAAGCCCATTCTTTTGGATTTAAAAAGGGATATAAAGAATATCTCTCTTTACTTTCTGTCTGTCTTTATTTCTCTGAGTCTATGTGTGTCTCTCTATCTTTCTCACTGTGTGTGTATGTCAGTCTGTGTATCTCTGTCTGTCTGTTTTTGTCTCTCAACCAGCGCGCCCCCCTACCCTATTAAGACAAATCTAGATGTGTGCAATAGCTATCTTTTCAATATCTACTTTTTAGTGTAATATAATATACAGCATAAAGTACAGCAAAAAAACGACAAGAGCGACAACTCAAATTAAACTCTTTATTTTTAATCCTCTGACGTTTTACTAGTGCAGAACACAAAACGTGACTGGAAGGCACGCTGTCCATGGGTTATGGGTTAACAAAATATTTTATTGTTGTTTACATTGTCATACCAACACATATGTTCATTCCTTTATAAATAATTTAAGTAAAATATTATGGCAAAAACAAATGTAACAGATTGACATGAAATTATCAGTATTGTAGAAAATGATGTACATGATTATATTGCACCTTCGAGAAAAAAGGGTTGGTGGTCATGATGGGATTGAATTGATAATATATGACATCACATTCTCTTAAATTTAGGAAATTCTGATTTTCACTAGTCTTTTACATCATAGTAATCAAAGCATTAGAATAATTACAATAAGGGCCATTTTAAATGGATCAGGAGATAGGCTTTGTAAACTCAGTAATTATCTTTTTTTAGCAAAAAAAAAATGTAAAATAAGTAATAAAAATTCAAGCCTTTTCTTCTTGAAGTAAAATGTAGTTCAGAAAAAGCAAGCAACAATTTCCAAAGCAAAATCTTAATGACTGATGATATAAATATTTTAGAAGGTTCTGTAAAGTTAAAATCAATAATAATGTATGTGTGGTTATGGGCATGTAACATGAACAACACAGTGTATTATTAACCATGCAATATCTATATAAATTAATTTTATACAATGCTCTGAATTGTAATTAAGGAAGGAATAAGTTATTAATATAATAAATTAAACCTTTGGTTACTGAACCACACAACAAACTAAAATAATGCTGATCAAAGAAGACACAATTGTTTTACTTTTCACAGATAGGTTTGTTCACAACAACCATAGCATTAGTGACATAATGACTTAAATTATACATACATCAAATTTTATTGTAGGCATCTATTTTCGTGTTATCTTTCTAAAGATCAATTATACACAAATACAACAGTTAAGTATTCATGAAATATTGCACTTAAATAACGACCAATATGTTAATAATCTTTATTAACATAATACATGACTATAGCTTTTCACTGATATTGTTAGATTTACCTATCATTGCACATCTTGTTGAGCATTACATTTCACAATAAAAAATAATGATAAAAAGAATAAGATGAGATAAGATAAGGTTTGTTACTTTATAATTCTTTCTAAAACAAAGAAGACAAAAGGACCTTTCATTTGCAAAGAAAGGCATAAGTCTTCGAATGTGTTTTGGAAAATCATTTTTTTACTGCAGTCTCTACAAGTATTGATGTGAGAGGATTGTTATCATCATTTTTGTGCACTCTAGTAAATATCTTTTAGAGAGGCATTTTGTTATATAAAAAGAATTGCTAAAGGCCAATTACATGTGAAATTGTTTTAAAGATTAGAAATAATCATGAATACAACATAACATGCATGTGCTTTCTATATTTTTATCTTTTAATGAAAATAATTTTATCTATATGCCTACCAAGATCTTGCAAATGGATTGCAAATTATTATATCCCTACTTCACAACTGGATTTTTATGTATTGTTTCAATCTAAATATCAGTGCTTCAGTGTGAAGCTGTTAAGGAGCCTTCAAGTGTTTAATAGCTGTTTTAATTTTTAAAAATCAAATCCATTTTTCAAACATTTCTCAGGGGATATAATGCATCCTAAAGTCTCTACACGGCTACTAAAAGTCATCTTAGTAATGTGAATATCTTTTCATAGCACAATTATTCTTAAAACTCATGCTTTTAAATACCTGGTAGTACAAAAAGTGTAAATCTTACCATCATGATTGATCCAGAAATGTTTAATAATTAAACTAAACTAAGTGATACCCTATACATTATATAAACTATGTCCAATAACGAGAAGCATTGAGGACATGATTTTGAGTTCAGGCATATTTTTTATGAGACTCATTTTTCTAACCATGTCTATTTAATTACTAAATAATCATTCTTGATCACTGCTACACTGATACAGTATAAAATAATTGTGGTTTACAATAATTAAAACTCTTAAGTACTGATGATAGTTCTTAATTAAAAACAACAACAACAACAAAAAAAAAAAAAAAAAAACAATACTGAAATGCCTGTACGATTAAAAAAAAATCTTATGTTTGATTACAAAGAGCATTAGTCTCTCCTAGATTTCTGTGGCAAAGGCTCAAGGCTACCGGTACAACTTTTTATCTCAAGGCTACCGAAGAACAACTTTTATGTGTTGCCACACAAAAAACAAATCAGGAATATTAATAACTGTCTGTATCAGTTGAACGCTCTCGCAAATCATACTTCAAATTACTTTTTTTTTTAACAGGATATTAAAAAGACCTGAAAGTGGAGTGGTACAGTGATTTCTTTTAAACTACATATCAAAACAAAAATAACTGGTTAAATAATTACTAAACTTATTCCTTTATAGAGTCAGTATTTTTTCACCTAGTACGTTTGGCACTTGCGCATGTATATCACAGGCATAAAGCAACACAAAAGTCATTTAAGTTTAAAGTTGAGACGTTATGAAAATGTATACATATTTCTGATTTCATTAGAGAGTCACTTAAACAATTTGTTTCAAACACAACACAATGCACTTGTTGGTCCACTTATGTTTTTTTCCTCATTAAATCAGAGCATGTTATCTGTTATGTTACAGCTAACTAAATAGTTAGGATGTTTGATGTATCTCCACCATCCTTTCAAAACAAGCCAACTTGTTTTGATCAATGTGATCCTGTCAAATGAGCTTGTCAACCACATCCCTGGAAAAAAAAAAATATATATATTTTTTATTTTGCAGACTAAATCAGGTTTAAAACATTTCATGGATTTTAAAAAATCGATTTTAAAAAATCTATAATTTATAATGTAAATAAAAAAGAAAAGTTAGAGATGTTAATGTTCTTGTTCCCTATATGCAGTTTTAATATTCAGATGTAGGCCTACTCGGAAATGAGTATTTGTATGTTAATTGAAAAACTTCCTTGGTATTTATCCTCCTGAAAAGGTAGGCCTACTTAATTAGCTCAGACTAGCATTGTTAGTATTTTATGATGTGTAAACTTTTAAACAAATTTTAACAAAAAAATCAATTTCATTTTTTTTTCATACAAAATACAGTGCATTCCAAGCTTTAAAAAAAATAACTATCACTTACCATATCTCTGGCAGCTTGAATCTTAACAGGTCCTGGTGCCAAACTGTGGAACATCTGATGGGCATCCAGAAGGGTTAGGTCGTTTATATGAAGACCATTCACTGTGATGAGTGTGTCACCTCTCCTGAAAATCAGAGCGTAGTTGTTAGTGGTACTGTTTAGGCCTAAGGATAAGTTATGAAAATAAACAGATCTACTGGTACTGTTTAAGGTTAGTCTAAAAAACAACAACAAAATACTGTACTGGTATAGACTTTTTCTCTTACATTTGGTTAGTCCTAAGTCTTTCAAATTCGAATTGTGCTGCATGATATTTTAATTTGTGAAAAGCATAAAAGGAGCTCAATCGGAATCATAAACGGAGCTCACACAATCCTCAATTCACCAACTTTTTAATGACATGACCGTCATTTTTGTTTGCTGCCTTTTTCCCAGAGAGGCTAATTTACCTCAACCGTTTATCTCTGTCAGCTGTAGTTCCAGGCATTATGTCCTGTACATAGACTTCTGTTGTACCGGCCACAGTCTTGCGTACAATGTTGATTCCAAGACTAACTCCACTCTCTGAAAGATGCAAGTATGAAATAAATAACTTTTGATGAAGTATAAATACAAATTTTACTATTCATAAGAATCTTTGACTTTCCCAACATGTGAACACTGTATTTTGTGAAAACTAAAAATTAGTACATTAATATTTTACCCTTGTGGAGAGTAATTCCATTTTACAATTACTATCAAATCTAAGCAGTATATAAAAATGGTAAAGAACAGATACATGACAAGCATTGTTAGTATTTTATGATGTGTAAACTTTTAAACAAATTTTAACCCCCCCCCCAAAAAAAAACAACACTTTCGTTTTCTTTTCATACAAAATACAGTGCATTCCAAGCTTTAAAAAAAATAACTATCACTTACCATATCTCTGGCAGCTTGAATCTTAACAGGTCCTGGTGCCAAACTGTGGAACATCTGATGGGCATCCAGAAGGGTTAGGTCGTTTATATGAAGACCATTCACTGTGATGAGTGTGTCACCTCTCCTGAAAATCAGAGCGTAGTTGTTAGTGGTACTGTTTAAGGATAGGCCTAAGTTATAAAAATAATACTGGTACTGGTTTAAGGTTAGCCTAAAAAACAACAACAAAATACTGTACTGGTATAGACTTTTTCTCTTACATTTGGTTAGTCCTAAGTCTTTCAAATTCGAATTGTGCTGCATGATATTTTAATTTGTGAAAAGCATAAAAGGAGCTCAATTTAAATCATACACGGAGCTCAAACAATTCTCAGTTTACCAACTTTTTAATGGCACGACCGTTGTTTTATATTTTGCTGCCTTTTACCCATAGAGGCTAATTTACCTCAACCGTTTATCTCTGTCAGCTGTAGTTCCAGGCATTATGTCCTGTACATAGACTTCTGTTGTACCGGCCACAGTCTTGCGTACAATGTTGATTCCAAGACTAACTCCACTCTCTGAAAGATGCAAGTATGAAATAAATAACTTTTGATGAAGTATAAATAACATTTTTTACTATTTATAAGAATCTTTGACTTTCCCAACATGTGAACACTGCATTTTGTGAAAAATAAAAATTAGAACATTAATAATTTACCATTGTGGAGATTTTAAATATAATTCCATTTTACAATTACTATCAAATCTCGTAAGCAGTATATAGTAATGGTTAATATCAGATAAATGACATCTTATCGTGGGCTTCCAGTTACACAGTTTTAAACGCACATCACTATAACTACATGTACATAGATGATAAATAACTGCAGCCAGAAAAGCATCTTTTCTTTAATATCAAACTTGAAGCTCCAAATTGTTGAAAAGTAAGAAACATAGGACACAGTAAGCTAAAAATGTATTAGAGTGACTGAGTAATCAGTCAGTACTGAAACTAAAGTGACAAAAAAAATATTGTGAGCTCCTATTTCTTTACCTTTAGTTAGTAAAACATCAAAGCGGCATTTGTTGACAAGTTGACGGCCATGTGGTTTGTGGTTTGAGGCCATGACTGCGCTGGAATTGCTGTGATGGCTGCTGGATATTGCCATTCCTTGCATCGGCATCATCTGAGGCATCTTGAGGGATGCAAACATTCCCCCCGAGGATGGGAGAGACGAACTGATTGATGTCTTGCTGGAAATTCCAGTAGTGAACTCCTGTGCATTGTCATAACCAGCACTACCATCACAGCGAAGAGTTCGAGTGGACTCTGAAGTATTTGTTTCAAATGTTGATTTTGCTTCGTCTGAATAATACCTATGAAAAGATGATTGCGAGTAGGATTTGAATGAGGTGCTTGGCGCTGGCTCATAAGCACTGTTTATGTTTTGATGAGGAGATCCAAAGGTAGAAAACGTGGTGCCTTTGTTCATTTGGTGCAAAGGGGTAGGAGAAGCAGCAAGCCTGGCAAAATCTTGATTATGCTGAAAAAAAGTCATTGCAACATTGTTTTCACTACTTGGTGCAGTATGGCTGACCTTAACTACATCTTGAAAATGAGCATTGGATGGAGGTAGTTTAGATGGCGGTTTATGGGCCAGGAATTGGTCATCTTTCACTTCAATGTGCATAGGATCGTATACCTGAAATCCATGCAAGTGATTATCTAATGGAAAGTGTCTGCTTGTTCCACGTTGCTGGTGGCGTCCTCGCGGTAGAGATGAGTAGCAACCAGGACTCAGAATATCTTCCGAAAAAGTACGCTGTACTGGGGGGACCATGGCTCGTTTCGTATTGTCATTTTGAGTTGTACTTTTTTCTGTTTTCTTAGTAGCATCAGTGGTATCAATATGTAGAGGAAAGGGTTTTGTACCACTCGTTATGCTCTGCCTTGGTTGATGTTGTTGTCTTGGCAATGTTGTGGACACATTAGAGGTACCTGGACCATTTTTGGAAGTATCCATGAGGTTATTGTTCCCATTCCGCCTAGACCCAATTACAGGGGAAGATACATCAATTTGCTTTCTGTTCTCATGGAGCTGTTGATCTACTCTGTCCACAGATTGCTGTGGTCTGCAACTGTTGTTTCCTTGAGGTGGTCTGTGCTGCAAAGAAGGGCTTGATATTTGTTGATAATCACCCCCCAGAGAGTCTGTTGTTGGGAACTTCAAAGGTTTCTTTGATTGAGGTGATTGTTGACTTACATTAGTATTATTTGAAGGTTTAAAACTTTGCATTACAGGAGAACTTTGAGCAACATGGGTTTCCAAAGGTTTAACATTCATTTTAACCATAGCACTCGACTTGGGAGAACTCATGACAGTGCTAGTTTGCATTACTAACGTTGAAGGTTCAGGGAAAACGTGCTTGGACTCTGAGAATTCTGTTTCGTGAGAATTAATTTTATCACTAGCATAATACTTTTCTTGTCTTTTGTCGGGGTGAGAGCTTTGTGAGGCAAAAGCTGAGGATTTGCTGTGAGAAACATTTGAGTTTGGGCTCCGAATTACTTTTCTGGAGGGAAGTGTGAGGCTTTGTGGATGAGCGGGGGCTGCTTCATTACAAAACTGTCCGTCGCTCCAGTCTTGAATATAGGAAGAATCAGGGACCGGAACACTCTTCCTTAAACTATCTGTTGATGGCTTTGTGGGTGCATTGGGTTTCGGTAGCATTAATTTCCCTGCATGTCTGTCTTTGCTTTGAGGATAGTATTGTTTGTTTGGATCTGACCCTTGAGCCACATCTGTTACACCATGCTGGCCAAATTTGTCATTAAATAATTGATTGTTATTGAGAGAGTTTATAGAGTTCGTCAGTCTGTCAATCACATTCCCATCTAGTTGAGCAAACTGTATATCTCCAACACTGTTTCGAGGTGAGCCATAGGGTGAATGGTTGGGGGTGGATACAGGACTTCCGTCAGGAGATTCTCTTGGGAAGCCATCAGGTAAATATTTCCGGCTAGAGATAAACGGAGAAAAACAAGGTATAAATTGTTACAGATTCGAACAAAAATGAATGTAAAAGTTATTGTTTCTTCAGAAATACATTTAAACTCAAGTATCATGTGTAATTTATCATAAAATAAAGTTTGATTCACACCTGGCTTATCTGATTACACATCATTAAAACATAACTGAGTATCAGTATTTACAACGAAGCATTTTACTGTGATTTTTTATACCTAACTTTATATAAAATGTTTTTAAAAGTTAGGCCTATTTTAAATGTTTTGTTTTCCTTATTACCAAGTCAAACGTCTGAAGCATTATAATTGATTACAAAATTATTATAAAGGATTGAAAAGTATTCACTTCCTAAATATTTATCAATTTCAACATAAAAATTGACTTGTCATCAATCATTCATCATGCCAATAAACAAGCAAACACCTTGAGTGTGGGGACGGTATTCTTGATCGGAAAGTCAGAGTGACTGGACCCTTCTTCAGAGTACGAAACAAATTTAGCGCCTCTTGATGAGTTAATCCTTGCATGGACATTCCATTGAGCTCCAGAACTTCGTCACCTAGCCATTACAATTATAAGATTTATCAAAGGGTAAAACATATGAAAATGCACACTAATAATTATGCTTTTTAAAGGCAATAATACGTTTTTACATGCGGTCGTGAATAATAAAAAAAAAAAATAAACTGATAATAAAAAAAATAAACTGAGAAGCGACTTCTGTATGGTTAATACAATTCCAATTTAGAAACTCTAAAATTTTCTTCTTTAAAAAAAAAAGAAGTAAAAAATAGCTCCTGTAAAATTATTTATCTATAAAATTACAAGCATATTTTTAGATCCCAATTTAATCATTTCTACCTCCAGTTATACCTTCAAGAATTATGGAATAAATAATAATTCAAATGAAGAAACTCATTGCATAAACGAATATAAAAATTACACTTAATGAGAGTGGATTTTTTTGGGGGGGAGAGAACATCATAGAATATAGAATAGGATGTAACTATTGAACTAGTTTGATAGAAAAGATATACCTTCTTTCATGAGACCATTTTCTGCAACGGTCCCATGACTAAATATCCTACGCACAAAGATGCCCATGTAGCCTTTTGGAGAGTCGGCGCCTCCGACCACACTGAAGCCTAGGCCCTTGCCACCGATCCCCTTGAGCACCGTGATGGTCATGGGCGCTGTGTGCCGCATGCTTCTTGAGGAGGTTGATGACACATTGTTCCCGTGTACCCGTGGTGCAGTGCCATCTTCTACAGGTTGAAATTTCTGATAGGGGTATACAAGCAGTGAATTATAAATTATAGAGAAACAGCAACAAAAAAGTAATAATCAAATTTTAGTAATGCCCAGATATATGATAGAGAGGCCATGTAAGTTTTTGATTACATAACTCGAGGCATATGTAACTTTTAAATTTCCTATTAGGAAAAGCGTGTACACTTAACGGTATCTCATGGTACCATTCTCTTTGGCTGCATGAGGTCAATCCGTTTTAGCTTTGGACACTTTATGAAAAATATACATTACATTAAAACTGTAGATCGACATCGAGTTTGTTTTTTTCCTTTATCGGTATTACAAACCGCCTTTTCAAATGATATTAAGCGAATTTGAGAAAAAAAAAACTAATACCGTCATATAGGATAACACATTATTAGACGATGTCTTTATTTACCTTGAAAAGTAATGTATAGCTAGTTTTTACAGAAAATACTGATAAAACATAATGGTTCTTTTACAACAGATGTTCCTGTGTTTTTTGTTTTGGCTTTAAAACCACTATGACAAGTAGCGAATTGGTATCAAACCTCCACACACCTCAAACATTTCCTCCCATTTGATGATAGTCCCGCAGGGGGTCTGGGCCACAACTTCGGGAGCGGTCATAGCCTGGTCGGAAGATTCCCGGCCAAGATTAGGACTCCCATTTGTGGTCGGCATCTTTCCATCCCGCTGATAACCATTGTTGATTTTACTCGCATTGGTTTTATCAGCAGCCCTTTCCGGCTGCCCGTTTTGGAGTTCTGCTCTGTCAGCAATGGCGTTGTTTGTTCCTTCCACTCGCTTCTCGTACATATTGTGATCTGATCTCGGTTCGTGGTGCCTTGAAGCAGGGGATGATATAGACGCTGATTTCTTGATCTGTTGGAAATGGTTATTCGAACATAAGTTTTGGTTATACATCATCGATTTACCTCATCCATTATAATAACAGACGTACAAAAACTGTTTCTTTTTTCTTTTCTTAATGACATGACAATTTTTTCGTACATTCACAGCGCCAGCTTTTTGTAGCATCCAATTTGATTTTCATGTAAAAAAGAGGTCGTATTAACCCCTTCGTGGCGAAGGTATTTTTCAATCGTCATAACGGAGGCATTTTGGTAAAAAAAATTGGAGGTGCTAGTTAAACGCTTGTAAAGTTGTAAAGTTCTTGAAAATGGCCATATGCACCTGTATGAAACACCAATAGAAAGCTAATGAAATTTTCTTTCCAATGGTAGATAATTTGAAAGGATTGAAAAAAAAAGATAGAAAAAATAATGCGAAAATCAACAAAAATGTGAAAGAAAGATAATTGAAGGTCGATCGCGACTTGCAGTTTGAATTTTGTGAAGGGGCTGAAAAGGAAAGGAGGTAGGAAAAAGAAAAAAACCATTCTCCAAAATTAAAGGGTGGTACATTTTCAACATCGCTGAATTCAACTATGCGATTGGTTTTTTAATTGCTTTGACTTCAGTGTCTATTAAAGAGCCAAAAACAAGACGTACATTGTACGTCGAAGTGTCAAGGGGAATGGCGAAATAGGCGGATTTGAGGACGTACAATGTACGTGGGCTAGGCACCCTGTCTCGAAAATTCGGACGCACGGCGTCCTTTTATGTTACGAAGGGGTTCATAGTTGAACTATAATTCTTTTTACAGAAATTTAATTAACCTTGCATTGATTTATAATTCGACCAGATATTTGTTTAAAAAAGTGAGTGAAAATAAACAATTCTTTAGTAGACAACGCTATGTCAAGACAGAATCCATAACAGAATAATACACAAAGTAAAAATTGCCTTTATGGCCATATTTCACACTGTTGTCATCATTTACGACATGCATATACTAAATGGCTATAATTTTCAGTGGCAGAAAAAGTAAAATTATATTCGCGAACATCAGTATATGTCTCAGTCAGTTAATGCTCTGAAATGACATGCACAAGGCCCGAGGTTCAAACCTCCGCTGATGCTTACCAAGTGCATCCCTCTTTTGTGATGCCTTACATTCCTCCAGTCGTATGTGTAAGATTCCTCAGTAAGCCTTTAGGGCGTAAAACTAAGCCTTATCAAAGACTGCGTTATTTTAAAACTCACCTTGGATGCGACCACAATCTGGACGAGGTCCGGCGAGTGTCTGAGCACCTCGACCGCCTCCTCATGAGTTAACCCTATCAGGCTCTGGCCGTTAATCATCAGGAGCTCATCGCCTTTCTTTAATCGACCATCTCTGCAAGAAATACGACATGGGCAGAGTTATAGTAGGTCTACTTATACCCTTAGTCAGTCTGAGATTAATAGATCTAATCACCTCCGTGAACAAAAGTCTGAATATTTGAATCATTATTAAGGTTATAATTCTATCAGACAACATTAGGAAAATAATTGAGGTAGACTTGAGAGCTTAGCGCTCTAGAGAGAATGATTGAAGCACGTAATTATCGCATTTAATCAATTGTTATAATATCTAAGGTGCGAAATTGAGAAGGAAATATTAGTAACAGAGAGAGAGAGAGAGAGAGAGAGAGAGAGAGAGAGGGGGGTGGGAGAGAGAGAGAAAAGTAGCATTAGTTATGAGACGGAGAGCATTGATTATTTGGCAGTAACGTTAGGGTATTTTTTTAATGTACACTTTTTACATAGAGTATGTATCTGGAGAGAGAGAGAGAGAGAGAGAGAGAGAGAGAGAGAGAGAGAGAGAGAGAGAGAGAGAGAGGGAGAGAGAACGCAGAGAGAAAAACTAGATGTGCGTACTTTCTTTCTCTTTCTTCTTGTCTTAAATTTGTTTACCTAGAAATACAAAACTAAAATAATTTGTTCTATCGATAAACCTACCCTCAATTTCATTTGTTAGAACAAAGATAATATTTATACAAGAAACCTTCAGGGTTAACCACAACATACTGCCACAACATACTCCCAGACTCCATTATCCTTTTTCGTAATAAACAGGTCAAGCCCTAAAACTATTCATCTATACGAAACACCTAAAAACTCAGCATCATTTCCCAACTAATTTTTACTTCGATTGGAACATGAATTACATGGGAACTACTGAATTTTAAGGCATTTATTGAGAATGACTAATTTAATGGATTGGGTCTAAAAAAGTTAATTATATGATACATATTAGTTGTTTTAGCAGATGAAAAGTGTTCAACGTTTGCCCACCTGTGAGCTGCTCCTCCTTCGGTGACGGCAGCCACAAAGATGCCAATATCTCCTTTCCTGCATCCCTTGCCTCCAGCGATATGGATCCCAAGGCCGTTCTCATCTTTCAAAAGATTTAATTTTGTGATGGCGCGTTTCTGGGGGAAATAGCGTAGGAAACAAGAAAGATTAAAAACCGCCGCTCGATGAATACAAAATAATGGCGCTTTGCCATGGGGTTACCGTCTAACTAAACAAGCGAAACCAACAGGTAGATCTAGACATGATGTCAAGCCAAACAATCTAAACAAATATTATCTTTGGAATCCTGCTGTTGCTAGATTTGTCCTGGTGTTTCTTTGGCCCTTGTTCCCTGCATAATATTATTTCTATTCACTAATGTTCTCCTTACTCACTCATTTCTCTTGCTCATCTTTAATTTAACCATACTATGCTTGTCTCCTTTTTCAATTCTTCCCCTCCTCCTCCTCCTCCTCCTCCTCCTCCTCCTCCTCC
>RQTK01000443.1:199132-223727 GCA_003991915.1 Elysia chlorotica
TTCTTCTTCTTCTTCTTCTTCTTCTTCTTCTTCTTTTTCTTTTTCTTCTTCTTCTTCCTCTTCCCTTTTCCTCATTTCCCTCTCTATTTTTGTTCTACATTCCTTTGTTCCCTCTTCATGTGAATCATTAATAATGCGGATTTGTCTCGCGTGTTTACCAGTAATGATCTAGCACTGGATGACTGAAACCAATAAACAAACTCCTTTTCATCTAAATCTAGCTTTGTGTCTATGGTGTATCAGGTTTCATGCGGCATGTCAAGAAGTGAAACTTGATAAATTAAAATATAATGCTCACAACTGACACTATGATCATAATAAGCTCGTTCTTATAGCATCCTATGTCGGAGGCCAAAGACACAATTAATATAAGTTTACTTCCAATAAGATGAAATGTCATAACAAAAACGATAGCAATTATTATAATAATATAAACAACGCTTTTTATTTTACTGGAAAGCATTGCAATGAATCGACAATACACTGATTTTAGATTTGTAAACGGCCTACTGATGACAAATAATTTTTTTATATTATGAATTGTACAAATGATGAGGGTTTGTTTAAATTCCAATTTAAATGGTTATTAAAAAGACCCCAGGAGAAATATTGTTCATTATCCAAACTTGAATGCAGGATGCCCAATCTAACCATGAACTGAGGACCAACGAAAGATAACATACTAGTAGTGCTTTCCTTTTACAGGAAAGACGTGTTTATATAGTTTGTTTTATGTTTCTAGCAAGTGAAGATTAAAGAGAGAGAGGGGGGGGAGGGAGAGATAGAGAGAGAGAGAGAGAGAGAGAGAGAGAGAGAGAGAGAGAGAGAGGGAGAAGATTTGCAATTTTAAATACGTTTTTTTTTAAATAATTTTTAAAAAATTATCCACTCCCTTTTTTCCCCCAAATACCAGTGCAGTGTAAGAAAATGTGTCTACACATAACTTCCTTGATTGCAGTTTGCAAGAATATTTTGACATTTTAAATTATACGCAAACACATTATGGAAGAGAAAAATATGAAACAACTTTAAGTTGGGCATAGCCTGCCGTCAGTAATGTCATTTTACCCCAACCGTATAAAGTGTGTGGTAGAATTCTTTTAGAACTCAGCAACAACTTAAGCTAGAAATCAACACAAGAGAACACACACACACACAGCAGAAACTAATGAAATAATGCATGTACTATGAACGAAAGATAATTCTACCTTAACGACTCCAGCATTTCAAAGCTCATATATTTGTTTTGATTTTGTATGGATGCCGTTACTACACCTACACTAAACGAGACAGGGAGGGACAGAGAGAATGGTGAGAGAGCGAGAAGGGGAGACAACGAGAAAGAGATAGAGAAAGAGAGAGAAAGAGAAAGAGAGAGAGAGAGAGAGAGAGAGAGAGAGAGAGAGAGAGAGAGAAACAGAGACAGAGAGGGAGGGAGAAGACAGACAGACTAGCAGACAGACAAACAGACAGAGACAAGGTGTGCAATTTCAACAATGGCTTCTTTGTTTTATATTTTTTTAAAATCACACACTCCATATTTTTGTTCCTAAGTACCGGTGCAGTTAAAAAGAAATGTGTCCACACATAATTTTCTTCATTGCAGTTTGCAAGAATATTCTTGAAATTTTAAATTATAAACAAACACAAATGGAAGAGAAAAATATGAAACAACTCTTAGGTGGGCATAGCTTGCCGTCAGTCACGTCATTTGGCCACACCCGTATAAAGTGGGTGGTAGAATTCTTTTAGAACTCAGCAACAACTTCAGCAACAAATCTACACAACAGAACACACACCCTCACGACAGAAACTACTGAAAGAATGCATGTACTATGAACGAAAGACAAGTCTGCCTTAACGACTCCCCCATTTCAAAGCTCATTTATTTGTTTTGATGCCGTAACTACACCTACACTAAACGAGACGCGCCCTGATATTGTAATACAGAAAAAAAACGAATTAGTCACGGTGAAACTTCATAAAAGCAAGTTAGAAGCCAAATTTTAACGCGAACAATTTATTTAGCTGATAAAAGAACTATCGCTGGCTGGCCCAGCGAGAAATATATACATAGGGATAGAGATAGAGAGGGACAGGGAGAGATGAAGAGATGGATAGAGAGAAAATAGACAGACAGAGAGATAGAGAGACACGGGCAGAGGGAGAAACACACGCGCATACATACAGCGGCAGTAAGAGACAAAATTAATAAAAACCGACAGAGACAGAAAATGAGACAGGGACATAGAAACGGGAGTGAACACGATACAATTAAACGAGGTATTTACTATGGCCACTGGCCACTGGCTCTCATTAAAGTGCCTCGTGAATGTTAAACTAGAGGCCATTTACTTTATCTATGTTTCTGTGGAAACCTTTGAAGAGCTCTATACATTCACGAGCCAGATGCCTGGCACCGGAAACTGGTGTCGGCACCAGACAAGTGGACGCCAAGGGAGGAAACTTGTTCGGAAAATGATAATGTTTTGGATATTTTGTGGAGCACGAAGGGAGACAAGCCTTCTGAGTGGCGAGTCCAATAATGCCATGTTGATCTTAAATGTTGCACCTCAAAACAAAACGTTTGAAGAAAAAAAAAAATTAAAAAATCAGGCAGCCACGAAGAGAATGAGATAACTTTCACCTAGTTTACGCCGCCTAAGAATCTATGGAGTATCCTATTATGAGGTGGCAGGTCCCAACCCTAAAGTCTGACAATTTTAACACTGATTCACAAGAGATATTACGTCCTGGAGACGACGAATCCGACCTGTCTCAGCTCTCAGTCCGTCACATCATAAAGGCCTACTGATACACATCCAATTGGTAGAGGGCGATATCCGACAAACATACATTGTATTTGCCTGATCGTAGGTTTCGATAAGTGGGTTTCCGATTGGGAAATATACACTCTACCACTTCCATCCGTTCACCTACTTAGTAAGTGTGCCGCGATGAGACGATCGAGAGTTTAAAAAATTAGTTAAGCTTATAAAACCAGGCAGGGTCGATCTGGTGGATGCCGATGTAAAAAAAAAAGAAAAGAAAAGAAAAAAACAACAAAAACAAAAAAAAGAAACCGACTGACCGACCGACCACGAATAGACTGAGGCTAAAAACCCCGTTAATGTATTTTTGTCTTGAGAGTAGTGGTGACCTTTCGAACAGCTCACTAAGAGCCGGTTCTGACAGACGCCGGCGGTGACAGAGACAGCAAAATGCCAGATACCGTGGGGAGGGAGATTACGGTGTCTGATCCAATACAGGGGATTATCGGAAATGTCTTAAGAGTTTGCGATTTGTTTCCTAGAGCTAAAAAGGCTATGGCACAAGGACGAAGAAGATTTAAAAAATTATGCGTGAGAAGCAAAAGGTACAGTTTTCTAGCTTTATGAAAAATTTTATATGGAGCATTGAAATTATCTTTATATAAATATCATTTTTAAATATTTAAAAACGAAAAGAAACAAAAATATAACTATATCGCAACGGATAAACTCTGGAAGTTACCTTTTCAAGGCAAAACAATAATTTATAGATGTTATAAAGTTTTCCACATTCAGCCTTGAAATTATCTTCATATAAATATCATTTTTAAATATTTAAAAACGAAAAGAAACAAAAATATAACTATATCGCAACTGATAAACTCTGGAAGTTACCTTTTCAAGGCGAAACAATAATTTATAGATGTTATAAAGTTTTACACATTCAGTTTGGAGATTAAAAGAACTTAAGCTGCCACGTTAGGTGCACCATTTTAGATGTATTGGTAACACATTTATTATGATAATTATTGCTATGATCTAGATAATAGTCATCACTAACGATCTTATGTTTGCCATTACTTTATTATACACCTTCTTAACAATGAATATAGCAATATCGTACAAGGCAGTCCTTTATTGCACCATGTCCCAAATTATTGAAAGACATAAAGGCTTCTACACTGTTTTTAGAGAATTTTTTTATAATTTTCATTCTCGACTTACCTTAGATGAAGGCGAGGAAGGAAGCCCTATTCCAACGGAATCGCTCACAAAGGTGGACATGCTCATGGCTAAATTATATCCGGCCACAGGGTTTTTCTGCTTGTGCGAGTGTTCTTGTCGCTGCTTCTGTCCCACCTGCCTCAAAATGTTCTTTTCAACGAGGCGTCTTATCGGCGTCGTGCCGGACGCCAAGCCGCCTGAAAACGTTGATAGCGGTTTGGGTGACGAGTTGCTGGCAGACCCGCCTAGCCCTAGAGACTCGGAGCTCCCTCTGCGGCTGTCGCTGCTCTGACCACTCTCGTCTTCCACCAGGGTGGACGTGGACGAGCTCTGCCGCACCCGGCCTTCACCATTGTCATCCTGAGACACGAAGTAATTCGCCTTGTGCCGCGCGACCTCCCCGACAGATACCGTTCTCCTGTGAATCTGCCCTGACCTGGGTTGTTGATGGCCTTCTGATGATGGCGTAGACGAAGGAGTATCCTCGCCCTCTGCGTCCACAAGCCCCTCGGTGGAAGAGTGTAGAGGTCGAGCTCTCTGAAACCGGAGGTGGGGAAGGTTTGCGTATGTCACAGGATCGCAGGAAACAGAAGAGTCCACAAAAACGTCGTCGGAGGAGATGTTCAGATCTTCGTTGGCGTCTCCGAGAGGAGTCGAGTCTGCGGGCAAGTCCGCCTCGTCTAGAGACCTGGCACGGGCCGCGCTCACCTCGTGTATGGCGGCGCCAGGGATTCGAGGATGCTCAGGGCCTGCACTGCAAAGTCCGTCAGTGGAAGCGCTCCTGGTTCGGTAACCAATGGCGTGCAGGACTGGGGTCTGGCGTGTGGGGGGAGCTGGGGGAACGACCGCTCGTTTCCTGCGTCTGCGAAGCGTCAACACAACATGCCCAGACTTGATGGCGTTTTGGAGCAGCAATCTGGTGGAAAAAATGATGTTACAAAGTGAGTTTTAGTCATTTTTATTGTTTTTCAAATTTCCTTTACTTATCTAAATACAAAGTTAATAATAAAGAATACATTTTATTTACACACTTTTAATATAACAATATTATATCCCGCGATCGAGGATCAAAATCCGTATGGGTCCATTTTAAAATAATTGTTTAACAATGTATCACTTCTTTTTTTTATAATACTTCTGAACATCGGCGCCGTCATAAATATCATTATAGTTGTAGATTCCGTCATCATCACCTTCGTCGTCTTGATCGTCATTATAATCATCTGCATCATTATTGGAGAGACTGTAGCACAATTATATATGTTAGTCATCGTATTCGACCAATTTGTGAAAGTCTAGTCCTTAGGGAGACGATTTGAATTATTAAAATTTTTATTCCTTTTTATCAAACAAATGACAAAGAAAAAAAGTATAGCCTCCTAAAATTCCTTTTCAGTATTTGTAAACCTAATTAGTACGAATGTTCATTCTTTAAAGAAATCGTGATGCGGATTCTCAAGAGGAAAAGAATGTACAATAATGGAAAAAGAACCAAGAACAAAGAAAAAAATCACACTTCATCACACAATTTAGATAGAAAATTTAGTGACATGTGTAGAAAACCGATGGATTGATATGTAGTAGGTAGTAAATGATAGATAGATAGAAAGATAGATAGATAGATAGATAGATGGATAGATAGATAGATAGATAGATAGATAGATAGATAGATAGATAGATAGATAGATAGATAGATAGATAGATAGATAGATAGATAGATAGATAGATAGATAGAACATTAATTTAATGAGATATATTGGCAACGTAAAGGGCTTTGTAATACCAAGTCCTAAAAATAAACAGATAAATAACTAAGCCCTCACGTTCTATATTCATCTCTCTGTGGATATAATAAAAAAAAAGATTAGAAACTGATCAAAGTTATAAGACAGCCGCCGTCCTTTAGACATGTTCTTAGATTTAATGGGGCGCGATATTGCTTCAAGATCTAATCTGGATCTATCTAGACCAGCCTGCTACGTTGGAGGGGAAAATGTGGATATACAGGTGAGCTAAATCATTGTCAACTTGGCCAATAAGATATGAAGCATAAAATGAGAAAGAAATACATATTTTTTTTATCTCTAGCTGTCTTAGAAGGTGGGTTTCTGGGTAGATAAAATAGGTAGGTATGTACGTATGTACGTACGTACGTAGGTGGGTAGGTAGTTAGCTGGGTATCTTTTTAAATAGATCGATAAGATAAATAGAACTAAATATAAGTAATCACAGCTACATTCTTTTTATTATCTTCAAAATCTGTAAAGGACACATAATGAAAGAAAAAAAAACCTCAATGTCATTAAAGATACCAAGGCGGATTAAGTTTTCAGCAAATTAAATCTTGAAGTCTTTTGAAACATTTATACATTTCGCATCGTGTTTCTATAATATTTCTTGTATAGAGGCGCCGATAGCCCTGTCATACTGTGGACTGACAAGCAGAAGGTCCGAGGTTCAAATCTCCCATGGAAACAACAGTTTGCACTTTTAAATAACAGTAATATTTTTATCATGCTAGCAAATGCACAACATAGTGATCCCGAGACTCGAAATTAATTATAACTCAGCAGTTGCGTAAAATATGAATTCAGGTCGAAAATTAAGTCTTTCAATATTGACAAAATACGTTTGGCAAAGGTCTCATCATTATGTGAAAGTCCACACGTTAAAACAATATCCTTAATTAAATAAAGAACTTTTAATCACTCAGAAACCATTTACGGCACTTTTGAAAGTCACATAGCCAAACAAACGATTCAGAGTGAGAAAGTCGAAATTACCTATGACATAGCAACTACGTGAAATATGAGTTCAAGTAAAAACGTACGTTTTTCACTTTAAAAAAATTCCTTTGCCAAGGTATTCATCATAATCGCACCGTCCATCCCGTTAAACAAAGTCTTGAAAACCTTACGATTAAAAACTTTTAATCATTCAAAGGCCAAACGTCATTGTCTCTAAAAGTACGTCAAAAAGCGTTTACTATAGTATAATTATTACTATTTCTCTCGGGTTCCTGTAATTATCACATCTAGGTCATAAAAATCAGGATGTAGACACACGGTTAGACGGTACGTGATGATAACCTCAGCCACTTTATCGCCATAAAGATAATTAATTTCACGGTAGCCCTATCATTGGTGTTTTTATCAGTCACAGGAGAGGGTATCCCATATGGTTATAAATATAATCAAGTTATTTCATAAGTCAAGAGCTTGCTAAGCTCTAAAATGAGGCTTTACTTAACAGGGCGAAAAACTAAGACCAATTTAATCTTCTCTTAACTTTGCTTTGTTGTAAACCTGTCCATTTATCGCTTTCAAAATCTAATACTGCCGCTGACAGCTAAATCTAGCTTTTAACAAATAAAATATTAAATCTATACGTCCCAAGAAGCTGTATTATATAGTTAAGCCGCAGTCTGTACATGAAAAACAACTTCTTTGTGTTCCAACATAATCAAATAGACAGAATTTAACGAGAAATTTCATGTTTTATGTAGGTCATTCAATCGCTTTATTCCAAAAGCTATAATATTTAACCAATTAACACGACTGTTGATAACCTTTGACTAATACATAATTTTGGGGTTTGCATGCCTCCGCAACATCCTCAACATCAGATGGCCTGAGGTGATATCCAACCAAGACCTCTGGGATAGAACTAGACAAGCCCCCATTGAGCAAGAGATCAAGAAGCGAAAGTGGGGATGGATCGGCCACACATTGCGAAAGCCATCATCCAATACCACCAGGCAGTCCCTTGAGTGGAACCCCCAGGGAAAGCGCAAAGTGGGCCGACCAAGACAGACCTGGCGGAGGAGTACGGACGCTGAAGCCAGGGCGGCTGGAATGACATGGGCCGAGCTGAGGAGGACATCCCAGAACCGAGTACGCTGGAGGAGTGTGGTTGCAGCCCTATGCTCCTATAGGAGCGAAGAGGATTAAGTCAAGTAAGTCATTGAAGTTACATAGAAAACTGAAAAAAGTAGGAAAAGGAGTGGGTTTTTCTAAAGAATAAAAGCTTCACCAAAAACAAATACACACAGCAGCTCTTATGTGACTAGCAAAAGTTATTAACCACAACCGTCGATATTTCATGAAATTTTTTAATTCTCCATATCTCAATACTTACCCAAAATGTTTAGAAATGTGAATCGGGTGTTTAACCTTGGAGCTGTCGTGATTATAGTAATAATTATGCAGTCTTTCAAAAGGTAGGAACACATAAAACAAAACCATAAATTAATACTGAGCGTAATAAACACATTGCAATCCTCATCTCCATAATTTTTATGTTAAATTTATTTTCTGCTCTACTGAATGGTTGGCTGGCCGGCTAGGATCAGCACAGGGCATACCCTTTTATCAGCATCACGTTTGTCAACTACAAGAAGAGTACGACAAACGTGATGTGAATGCGACCAAATAACAAAAAAAAAAAAAGAGATAAAAATCACACGACGCACTCTGATAACACCCTGAACCGATTTACATATGTTCGAATATATCTCACACAGAGTGACAGGAAAAAAGAGCGACACCTGAATAAAAAAGGGAGATAGGGAGAAAAATACATACGTAGTTGATGAAACTTAAGACAAAAACAAAGAGAAACTTAATACAGTATAAATATAACGAGACAAGATCCAACACCGTGTTTTTCCGTGGCACAGATTGTCTTTATCAACAAAGCTGTCGAAGGCAGGGATAAAGTTACAGTGGGGGAGACATAGGGAAACAAGCAAACACATGTAGTGAAAAATGAGGGTAGCTCTTGAGACAGAAAATCGATCACTGACCAGTGTCTTTGCTTCTCTCCACAAGCTTATTATCTTTTGTGTGCAAACTGTAACGTGTCATAAACAAAAAGGCGTATCAAGTTTTAGTTTACCTATCCCTACAAATCATTGTGTCAGTTCTCGAATATATTTCGTTAGTATAACATGTGTATTTTTAAACACTTGTGTTCAATGAAAAAAATGATAGCAGTATAGGATTCCTAGAATCCGCTCTCTCTCTCTCTCTCTCTCTCTCTTTCTCTCTCTCTCTCTGTCTCTCTTCCTCTGTCTCTCTCTGTTTTTCTCTTTCTCTGTACATATGTATGAAGTGATAAAGGAACAATCTAACTCTTCTTTCTACACGCATACTGAAGCAAAGCGTCTGCTCTGTTGTTGAATGTCATGTCTGATTTATAAAACAGTTTAATAATTTAGTATTTTAGATACGAGATAAGAAAAAATACCATTGGGTCGACGAAACCTAGCTCATAAAATGTCAAAGCGATATCCGGCGATAATTAACTCTTAATTATTTATCTGCTAGAACCACACAGATAATAATGGTCAGATTATTCCGTTTTAACTTATAGAAAACCTTAACGACACAATTGCTACTAATGAATGTTTATTAGTAAATCAATACATTTATAAACAAATTGACCAATCCTGTTCTTTTTAAAAAAAAAATTTTGGCATTTTCAGAAAGCTCTTATTCCATTGAAATCGAGAGATGCATTTTGTTTATTTTTTCAGAATGAGGTTGGGTTACTAATTTTAGAACGCGTTCCTATCTGCTTATGAAAAAGTAGCATGGAATCTCACACGGCTGGCCGTTTTCACGCACCGTTCAACGGATAATTTTTTTGACTTTTCAGAATTAAAAACAAACAAAACAAACAAAATCAGTCAATAATTTTATTTGACTTCTGTCTAAAATTCCGAAATTTTAACCCAACAGTCACTTGTTTAATCACGCTCCAATCGTGAGGACAGAGAATACAAAGGGGAGATTAATCATTAGTTCTAGTCCCATTCTACAAGGATGGGGCAGCTGTAATTGTTTCAGTCCTATGCGATTGCACGATCTCTTTTGAAAATGCATAGACACGAGCTGATCATCTTAGCGACGTTGTTTTTTTGTTGTTGGTGTTTTTTTTTAAAGGAAAAAGCGCACTCATCAACGAGTTTCCTGCAAACTTTACTATTTCAACCTGACCTTAAAATCAAGTCTAATCACATCTTCCTTAAAATGTTTTCTTCTTTATCTTGGATGAAATCGTTCTTCTAAACCTTACCAAAAGTACGTTTTACATTAAAACCTATTGACTTAACCACATAAAACAAAATGAGTAAAAACACCACACTACAAAATTAAATTTAATAACTAAAGTTTTACCTGACAAAAAGGCGGGTTAAGTTGAGGTGAGTTGAGTTGGTTTAACATCAATCTTCAGCACTATATAGGCTATATTGTTGACGGGCCCCAAGACTGACATGTAACAATTTTATGTGCTGCCGCAAACGGGACAGGGTGGGAATTGAGACTTATTGGTATACGGATATAGGCAGTTAGAGTGACCAGAAAGGTGAATCCTAAGAAAAAATTTTTTGTTAATTTTTTTTAAAGGAAAGAGACCATTAATCGCTGACTCTTCAGAAAACTTTGTCCCACTGATTTTAAAACTGACATTACTAGCTGGCTTATACAAATATTGACAGTTTACACAGTTTTATAGCTTGAGTGAATTATAATATTGGGACTTGTTAGTCCGAGCAAAAGTGAGTTTTGAACAGCAAAGCATTACAAGGTACACAATTTTAATAGACTATCAAATTCTTCAGAATTAGTAAAGACAGATTAGAAACAAATAGATAAACCGTACAAACACGTTGGGTACCAAAGTGACAGTACTCTGGTGTGTAATCAGCAAACAATATTTGATAATTTATTGCACAGTTAGCAGTTAGCATTGAAAAATAAAACTATCAAAGTGAAAACTTGTAGATACACTATAAGCAAAATAATATATGTAGGTCTCAATCGTACCATTTTCCCCTGTATTTTTTATTTAAATTCTACTATTGCTCTCAAAGTACCCTATGTCGCTGCCAAAATATAAAAGGTTAAAAATGAAATGAAGTATTGGCGTATTCAAGTAGTCTAAAACTCTCCTGGAATAATATTATTAGCAGTAGCAACTTTTAAAAAAAAGGACGCTACCTTTGAAAGCAAGTTGATAAATTATGAAAAGAAATCTGATTTTCAAATATTAAACAGGCAAAAGGGTGGTTTATTGTCTGATCTTGTTCCGCTTATTCTCATACAGAGATTGGAAATTGTCTCAGCTTTCCGGAAACAGGACGATATTTTTTTTTATTTTTAATACCTGTGTCAAAACCACCCACTCAGAAATCTAAGACTTATTGCGAAATCTCAGAACTTAATTTAAAAAATCGAGTTTAATTCCGCTGTCCAGTAGAAAAAGGTACAGAGCTACAGACAGCCACAAGAAGAGTTGAGACTATCAGAGAGGGACTTATCCAAATATTTAATAATTCCTCTTGAGAATTATTTTGTACAGAGAGGCTTCAAGACAACAATGGGCTTGTCACTTTCTGCCAGAAACACACCTCACTCCATCAACTGGAGAATCTTTATCCATATCTCCCAACATTTCAGAATGAAAATAATGCCGATTTTTAAATAAATACATTTTGTCACTGTGAACCTAGTCGATGGTCTAGCTTATTATGTTCAGTTATCAATATTGACTTTAAAAGAACTTATTTTATGACTTAAAAAAAACGCCTAGTAATATATCTGACGCAGGTCTAAACAGTCGGATTAAAAAATCTTCCTTAAATGAAAAGAGAATAATGAGTTTTGAAGGACACAAGCTACTGATACAACAGAGAGATAGAGAGAGAAAGAAAGAGAGAGAGAGAGGCAGAGAGAGAGGGAGACAGAGAAAGGGAGACAGAGACAAAGACAGAGATAGAGAGAGAGAGAGAGAGAGAGAGAGAGAGAGAGAGAGATAGAGAGAGAAAGAGACAGAGAAAGAGTGAGACGGACAGAGAAGGCAGACAAACAAACAGACAGACAGGAAGTGATTAATCACGGAGTACATTTTTAGAAACATAACATTAATAATATGAATAACATGAAACATAAACAATAACAACAAAACATCAAACATTAAACCAAATTTAACTGCGACAATAACAAAAAAGAGAGTCTTAAAATACCGAGCTGAGGGGAATTATGAAACGGATTATTAAAGTGAAATATTTTTCGTTAAATCTGAGAAATTGGTTTTTGTCACAATTGAAAAAGTGCAAAAGATGACATTTGTCAAAGGGGAGGCTCGAAAGTGATTAACGCTTTTGTTCATAATCTCTTCAATCTCAGGAATAATTGAGTCACATTTTCTTCTACATGACAAAATAAGACTGGAGAATAAAGAAAAGGAAAGATTCAAAACAGGATATGAACAGATATATTAAATAGGATTAAATTAGACAGAGAAGGCAAGAAAAAGAAAAAGTAAGAAAAAAAGTAAGAAAAAAAGGTAGATTAATGGTTTAGTGAACGAGCAAACGAACGAGCAGGCAAACGAGATATTCAGAAAGATTTATAGCAGAAAGAAACGGGTAAGTCCTAAGGTACAGAGAAGTACATACAGATATACGGACAGACCAAAGGAAGGACAACGAGAAAGATCGGAAGAAACAGGGGATATAAAGACAGAGAGAAAGACAGACAGGGAGACAGAAGACAGAAAGAGAGGCAGACAGAGCCATAGAGAAAGAGAGAGAAAGAGATAGAGAAAGAGAGAGAGAGAGAGAGAGAGAGAGAGAGAAAGAGGGAGAGCGATGAAAAAAAATAGAAGAAAAAGAGTAACATCATTGTGTATGCCGTCGGGCTGAGGTAGAGAGGGGGAGAGAGGGAGAGAGATAGAGAGAGAAAGAGAGATAGAGAGAGAGAGAGAAAGAAAGGGAGAGATAGATTTGTAGGAAAGACAGTGACAACAAGGCCTTTCTCGTACGTTATCATCTCTTCATAAACACAGTCTGAGACTGAAGGAAGAGTGTACTTGTTTCCCTATATGCGATAGGTACTAACAAAAGCAGCAGACAATTCAATAACATGGATATAACCTCTCAAGTTACGGATTTTGTCTAGCCAGAGAGGTGTCTCATAACATTCTAATAACTTTATGCTATGAGAGAACGAGTGCAATCTTTGCTGGAAATTAAGTTATTTATTATTTAGGCGGTAATTTGTTCATGTCATTTGCCTTTTCGCGAATGATAGTATTATTTAATTCTTGAAGAATCCTTTTTAGACATCCTAGACTAAAAAAGTAACAAGTTTGTATTTGTTTCGGAAAAATGTAAAGTTTAAGTCTGTGATAATCTCTGAGACAGACATAGAATTGTACGACATAAAAACATCGAATAAGCTTTCATTATAACAGAAACAAAAATAATTGCTTGAATTTGCTATTTATATGAATGAGAGAGGGAGAGAGAGAGAGAGAGAGAGAGAGAGAGAGAGAGAGAGAGAGAGAGAGAAAGAGAGAGAGAAAGTTTGAGAGATGATCTTTTAATCACATAAAAAATAATATATTAAATTAGTACACGACTAAAAAAAAAACTAGTAAGCGTTGCAGAAGATTCTCCCAACCCGTTGTTGTTCCTACCTATTTTTAATTATTCCCATATATAATATATCAAACTTTGAGGAAATTAATTTTCTATGTTAAACGTCTGTTTAAAGGAAGCTGGGCCAGATCTGGGAAGCTTATGGCTGTAAAATCAATAGTGATTAAGCTCTTGACATAGTACACAGCAGCATACAGTATCGCAAGAAAACGGCGACGCTCGAATGAAACGCTGGAACGTTTTCGTGACCTTTTTCATCGATTAAGCAGATTGATTATCCTAACTTTGATAAAGCATCACCCATGAGATGATTCATTAAACGCAGGGAAAGTTTGTATTCGATTGAAGTATATTCACACATGCAATACAGACTTCATTTAATTCTGGAATTTTCAAAGATTTTTTAAGTGTCCGAAAATGTCCATTATCATCAGTCCTGAAAGAGCGAAACTCTCTGCCGGTTTAAACGCCCCTGGGCCTCGATATCGACCCTACACGTCACGGGGTTCTGTTGAGTTGAGTTGGTTTTAACGTTCAACATCAGCTCTATATAGGCTATATTGTGGACGGGCCCCAAGACGGATGTCTGAAAATTTTATGACTGCCACACACGAGACAGGGCGGATATACCTTGACTCCTGTCTCAGCCGGTCACATTGTACTGACACCGACCCAACCAGTAGGGAACGCAACCGCCAGGATTCGAACTCGGGACATTTTGCGTCGAACGCCGATGTTCTACCCCTGCACCATCGCGCCCCCTACAAGGCGCCGGGATCCGATAGCTGGGACACCCGGGACATAGCGGGTCACATTCAACATTTATACTGACACCAACCCAATCAGTTGGGGTAAATACTGAGGTGGGTTCGAACCCGCGACCTTCCTAATAAAAGCCGCGCTCTACCCGAGGATAATGTATTCAACTATCTTTGCCCTTGGACCTAGTGTCACCCCGCCTTTTCACAGTAGTTTCCACGAACATCCAAATTGTCCTTGCAAATTTAGTTTTAACTCCAATCTAATTGTACTGATATGCGATTTAAAAACCAGTTACGACAAAACATTTAGATTACAACATCTTTTTTATAAGGCCTTCCAGTTCTAACAATCGGATACCTTTATATTCTGGCAAAATAATACTTTTGTTACCTTTAGTCGATTCTTGCTGGAGTAATACCTCAAGGTAAGCGTGTCATCAATTCGAAAATGGATCGTACATAGCACGTTTATTAAACCAAAGTAATATAGATGATAAGAACACTGAGCAAAAAGTTCATTGTCCTTTAAGGTAGCGTCATGTAAAAGCATATTAATCCCATGAAAATGAAAACCACATGGAGCGAAAACAATTGCCTGGAACCAAAGGAGGCCAACGATTAATTAGCTTTGCCAGCTGATTCACGGTAGAACTATGCTATACAAATCACAGCACCTTGTAGTCCGCGATCACACACATTGGTAAGCCAATACTTCTCCGCTCTACTGAGCTTCTTGAAGTCCACTAGGACTTAGTAGTGAAGCCGTCTAATTTGAAAGAGAGGGAAGTATGTCTATATGAATAGAAGTCACTAAAAAAACACGTTGGCCCAGACGTTTTTGCTCAAGGCAAACAGACTTGTCCTTAGTTTTGAGTAGGTTTTTTCAATGACAAGGAGTCGTAAGTACATCGCTGTGGTAAGATTACGACTCATCTTAAAACATAAGAACAAAAAGGCTTAGAAGGAGTTGTAAGCTATTGCGACGTTGTACTTACTGCACTAAATCTTTACGTCGCACTGACTCCTGACTTACAACGGTATGTTTAGCATTGAGGTTGTTTGCTTTGGCTAAGAAAGAAAATGATAAAAAGAACAAAAACGGCGAACATAACAGTTTTACGTGCTGCAAAATAAACCAAAGAGCCATATAAAATGCATCTGGATTATTACAGACCAAAACCTAATGTATGTAATAAGAGAGAAAGGGAGAGAAAGAGGGAGGGAGAGAGAGAGAGAGAGAGAGAGAGAGAGAGAGACAAAAAGAGAGTGGGAAAGAGAAAGGGAGAGAAAGAGGGAGAGAGAGAGGAGATAGAGAGAGAGAGAGAGAGAGAGAGAGAGAGAGAGAGAGAGAGAGAGAGAAAAGAAAGTGAGAGACAGAGAAAAGACAGGCATCGACAAAAAAACAGGGGTACAAATACATAGAAAACATTGCGAACATATTCTGTGACCTTAAAAGAACTATACAGGTGACACAACCCTTTACGTAAACAAAACAAAAAAAACAACCAGGAAAAACGTTAAACGCAAAACTTACTAACAATACCGAGCCTATAATTAAGAACTAAATCTTACCAGAAACAAAAGCACTGGGTTACTCACTCTCAGAGCATGCCCCACACAACGAAGCATCACTGACCGCACTCGGAAATCTGGGTATCACATTTTGACCACGCGCGTCCAGTTGGTTTCTATATATAGCTTCCTTCTCCCTCACTCTCTTTTCTTGATGTTGTACTACACGAGTGACAGGCGACTGTCGCCTAAGCTGATCAGACCCTGGAACAAAATCTCACTGGAAACTGAGACGGGGAAAACCGCCTAGATCTAACATGTGGGCGCGCCGCTAAGCCAGGACTCTGAAACGCTGTTTGGTTTTGTGTGCAACAAGAGGACTGCGCCAGCCTTCGCCCCTCGGTATGGAATTATCGATAGCGAGAATATCCGATACAAAACGAATTTGACGAAATTTATCTTTCTTAACTCTTATTTTATAATATTCTCCCCCCCCCCCCCTCGTCATGGTTAAAATAACGCCAAATAAATCTGATATGCGACTATAGAGTAAAATGATCATAGAAAGAGTAACCTATCACTTACAACACAGAACTTACAATATTAAGTAATGTCTTAATATGTTAACACAAAGTCGTGAATGAAGTTACATGTAAATCAAACAAATGCCTTTAATTGTTTTAAATCACTCTCTTCTTTATATAACGGTTTGGCTCTCCGTACAGTATAATTATAGTCCTATCTGCAGACACATTGCAAGAACTCTTAGCGTCGACTCGAGCCGCGTCAAGACCATCAATTATCTAAAGCATTTTAGTTTTAAACTTTAAAAGTACTGTATATCGAGAAATAATTCTACGCTAGCAGAGAGATATATTCATATGAGTTGTTTTTTTTTCGCCTAAAAATAGTTATGTTGAAATCTCATTATCGCTGCTCATCCACATGGATTAATTGTGGATAAATACTAAGAAGGGATAGTTTTAAAATTCTTTCGAAACAAAGAATGAGACCAAGAACATTAGTACAGGCACTGGTGATTTATAGAGATCGCTTAGACGTAGTTCATATGCATGTACAGGCTGCGAAATTGAATCTTTTTGCTAATTAATAACTATATCGGAGTAATTCGATATGGTTCTTGATTTGTTTTTTCAATCTCTGTAATAAATCAGACAGTCCACAGACTGAATTCATGTACCATTACTAGAACACTATAGGTAGTCTACGTGTATAAACCATGTTGTCTTTGTTGAAAGACGATTCAGTGCTGACGTATCAACAGGGGTACCCTGGAAACCCTGCATCATACTACCTCTTTCTTCGAGGATGCTAAATTTCAATTCAAAAGATTTAGGCATTTCTAAAATGAATGCAGACGATGAAGAAGAATACGGCACAGACCTAACAAATATCGATACCAACTGGAGAGCCGGTTGGCACCGCCCAAGAGAAGACGATGTAAGACCAGAACCGCTGGCTGATCGATCGATAGCAGAGACCCACGCCTGTGACTTCTCAGAAAGTCGGGCCAACGTCCAGTCTCAAGACTGGATCTGCTGATCTCTAAGTTTGGATTTGCAGATTCGTTCAGCCTAATTTCTTGTATGCCAGACCCAGGAACTAACACTTTGCGGCATACCTAAAAAGTGCGTTTTGTCTGTATGACTTCTATAGCCTACATCAGGGATTAGTAGGAAAAGGGTGAACACATTTGTTATGATTTGCAGACTAAATAAATCAAACAATAGACTAACAGATGCGATCAGAAGTGATCCAGTAAGCGGGAGAACAACACGTGCAAGTAATTAGAAAGGGAAATATATAACTTTCTGATATCGAAACCTACTGTGAAGGCTATAGTTTCTTTACGATTTTTTTTTTTGGTTTAACCAATCAACGAACATAAGGAGTAATCGTTGCTGGTGGTGTATTTTATTTATTCTCTAATGCGTCATATGTACAATATGTAACCGTTACTGTGCTGATGTGTTGAAAATATAAACTCTAACTCTTGTAATACAGAAACATAGCTGGGCTCAATGTGCTCGTGTATGCACGTGTGGTGTGCGACTGTGGTTTGCGATAAGGTAGAGAAAACAAAACGGGAAAGCCAACTTCAGCCAGTAATTGTATGCCAACCTACCGGGTGTGTTTGATAGATAGATTGCTTTTTAGTGCATAGTCATTTTGCACGCTGTAAAAAAGTTGAGTCATTGAGCCTTCTACATATCACTTTTTCCATCCGTCCTTCATTTTTAATTAAACGTTGCTTTGAGAAATAATTTCTGTACTATTATCTACGTTAATAAACATATAGGAAATTTAACAAGATTTGAAGAAAAAATATAATATCGATGTAAAAAAGTTATTACATTTACTATAAATAGCCACAAATAAAGATTAAAAAAAAAAGAATTTTAATATAAATCAGCGCACAAAACGATTGTTCTTCAATGCTAATTTGGAAATTGGTTTGCGACAAGTTAATCCGAACGGGTAGAACATCGGCTTCCGACGCAAAAGGTCCGTAGTTGGAGTCCTGGCGATTTCGTCCCCTACTAGTTCGATCGCTGTCAGTTTAATGTGATGTTTGAGACAGGAGTCATGGTATCCCCGCCCTGTCTTGTGAGTGGCAGCACACAAAATTGTCAGACGTCAGTCTTGGGATCCGTCCACAATAAAGCCTACATAGTCCTGACGTTCGACGTTAAACCAACTCAACTACAAAGTAATCACAATAGTGACACCTGTATCTGCCCGCACTCGCTTTTTTGTCACTAACTTAGAGCATATTTTTAACTCTTACATTTTAGTACAGTGATATCTTTCGTCGCACAGATCTCTCTCTCTCTCTCCTTCTCTCTCCCTCTCTCTCTCTCTCTCTCTCTCTCTCTCTCTCTCTCTCTCTCTCTCTCTCTCTCTCTCTCTCTCAATCTTTCTTTCTCTTTCTCTCGCTCTCTCCCTCATTCTCTTTTATTCTTTTTCCCTCGCTCTCTCTCCCTCATTCTCTCTCACTCTCTCTACCCTCCCCCCCCCTTTTTTATTTTATTTCTCTGCTTGTTTAAAGTTGACTGTTCCAAACAATCGAGTCAATCAGCTTTAGGTGCTGCCAAACGATAACAGGGTGGGAATATTATGACTCTTGTACACCGAGTGTTTGATTGTGGGCTATGGACATGGCCAGTTGCGTTCAGTTGAGTTGGTTAAATGTCCAACATCAGCACTATATAGACTATATTGTGGATGGGCCCCAAGACTTACGTCTGATAATTTTATGTGCTGCCAAACACAAGCGGACATGGCCAATGGAGTACCAAAGAAAGGCGACCCGAACCCGGGACATCTCGATTAGAAGAAGTATTGCTGAATACCAGTTTGTGTCAGTTTAATGTGACTGGCTGAGACAGAGGTCATGGTATCCCCGCCCTGTCTCATAACATTGTCAGACGTCATCTTGGGGTCCGTCCACAATATAGCATTTATAGTGCTGATGTTGGACGTTAAACCAACTCAATTCAACTCTCTCATTCTCTCTCTCTTTATATGTGTACTTCTCACACAAACACTCTCTCTTTTTTCTGTCTTCTCTTCTCTTCTCGCTATCCCCTTGTTCTGTTGTTTCTTGAATTCAACGCAATTATCTTCATAATTATAATTATCTCTATCTCTTTTGGCCTTTTTCTTCAGTCTCTCTCTCTCTCTCTCTCTCTCTCTCTCTCTCTCTCTCTCTTTCTCTATCTCTCTCTGTACCTTTTTTGTCTATCAAATCTTAATTTCTTTATTAATTATAATTCTATAAATGGATTCCTATCCGATGAGGAAAGGAAGTAACCGAAAATTTCGAACCCAGAGGAAATTTCCCAACACCATTAATGAAGAGCACAATACAATACAGTAGATACTACATTGAAATACAAAGGTACGCTAATAGTATTGAAGCCAAAGTAATTACGGTTGAATAATAACATATAATTATTAAAAGTACTTTTGCTCGAAATCGCGTACTTTATGTTCCTAAAAGATATAAAAAGACATACAAGTGATCGTATGGCGTATGCGTATGATAAAATAGCCAAGACAAATAAAACAACGCCAAGAAAATTCCCACATCCGCCAGTTCAGCTTGTGCTCTCCATGATCTTTGCCAATTACCGCTAAGTGCTTTTTGCAGTCTTCGCCATGCCAATTTGGCAACAGTTAGTAGCTTTTATAATGTTTTTGGTTTGTCGCAGGTATGTATTAGTCTGCCAGCTCGTATGGTTCTATTTCTATTGCCTCTCAGTGTTCAAGATCATTGATTCAGGTCATTGTTTATAAATAAAACAACACCACTTTGAATAAAATGAGGTCAAGCTAGATTCGATTCACTTTTTTAAATCTAGGCTAATATATATCCAGCGAAAGAACATAATCGTTTCGATATGGAAGAAACGAAGTTGGTTAAAAAAAAAAGAAAAAATAACAACAAAATAACCCGAAAACAATTCAGCAAAAGCTGAATAACTTAATAGAAAACTACATGATTGAATTTGGCGATGTAATTTGCAATATCAGAAAAATGTACAGAACATGGATTGGTGAAATAAAGAAATCTGCTTTAAAATGAGTAGAAACAGTACTTTAGATTAAGATAATGTCATTCAGTAAAAACACAGTCGAACTCAACTCTCTCCAAGGAAGTACTCAGTTTATTCTAGTCGCTCACAGCGAGGTAAAAATCGATGTTTTTATCTGGAAAATAACTATGGAAGAATTTTTGTAGGTTAAATAATTACCTTAAATTGTTTAAAAAAAACAATTCTACTGTTTTCTTGCTAGTAGGGATTTATTTTAGGAAATCAATCAAAGTTTAACTAAAAACAAATAGTATTATTATGGAAAATAGAAGTGTATTGAAAATAAAAATGGCACCTGCGCAAAAGAGGTAAAGAGTCACAAAATCAACGCCTTTCTTAGTCGCCGAAGTTATCCACACACTGGTCTATACACTCCTTGACGTTTTAATGGGTGTCCCACTTGCGTTGGCAAGTTAGTCTTTTTCATTATGGCCAATGTAAATGTATACTTTAAAGTTTGTTTCATTACACCTAGACACGGGTGACATCAAGCAGGGAAATAATACAATCTTTGATACTATATTTTACCTAAAATTGGAAAAAAATTTAACGACAAGTCATTAAATGAAAAACCAATAATATACCTATTATCACAAGTCTAAAAGGTGTAAAAGTACGTTATATGTTGCATTAAAATGCAATATGGATAATCAACAGTAAGAACAAACTAGTGCACCGCTGGCAGGAACAGTTTTTGAGATTGAAGGCTACCGCAGTCTGCGTATGGATTTCACACAAGGAGAGTAGGCGTACATAACTATATCTTTATTCTAGAAGGCCAATACTGGTCATTATGTCCTACTGACTCTCGGTTGGCCATAATTTTATGTTTCCATATCAAACGATCTTGCGCCAGTCTGTGATTCCCATGAACCGGGGTCCCTGTCCACTCTTTCATGTCGTCGTACCACTTCCTGTTGGGTCTGTCTTTCCCTCTTCTTCCTTCCATTATGCCTATTAGGATTGTTTGAGCGGATATGTCATGCCTTGCTATGTGGCCAAAATAAGATATGTTGTGGATAATATACTTTTAAGTAAATCTTCCAGTTATTACAGTGCTATTTTTACTGCTTGTAAAATAAGGACAAACGAGCAAAATTAATTATCACCCAACTTTCACTACTACTAAAATTGATTCAGTTATTTTTTTAAAAACATATAAGTATGATTTCTCTCTCAGCTTATATTATTTGCTTTGACAAATTTCGTTCGAAGACCTTTTTTATTGTCTGTCGGTATATATCTCTTTCTCGAGGCCTCCTCAAAAAGGACCAACGTCAATTTAAAAAAATCACACTGGGGTACCGGGTAAGCGTGATCTATTAAATAATGACGAAATAGTTAGGACAGAGCTATATTTAGAGCAGAATAATACACAAGAAAGTGTAAAACATTTTGAAATTTAATGTAAATAAATTATGTTAGTCTGCTTTAGTCTTCTGGTACTGTCTTCTCTTAAATTTTCTCTTAATCACTAAATTTCTTCCCTCTCGTTATGTCTACCCCTATTTACATAACTTTCCATTCAGCCATCAATCATCTAGCTATCTCTTCCCTTAAAGAATAAACATTCTCTACTATTTAGATTAGAATAGAGAGTCTCAGAAGTAAGGCTCGACATCGATAATTATGTCTAAAAGAAAGAAAAAGCGAGGCCCTCCTCGAGGCAACGTTCCCACGCACGTCTTAACTCGCCCTTTTCAGAAAACACTAGAAGCGAGAGACTGCTATCGGAACAGAAACCAAGAGAAAAAAAAAAGAAAAGAAGAAAAGTAACAGAGACAGAGCTGTAATTGAGTGAATGTGAAGCAAGCAGGCAGGACCATCTTAAACTTTCTGTGCGGCTACCTGGAAAAGCTTCTTCTAAATATCCTCTTTGTTCCCCTGACTCATTCATAGAATATCGTAATAGCAAAAAAACGCCATTTTTCTCTTTTAACCCCATTTCCAAGTAGGAACGAACGAAGGGAAAAAAAAACGGCATTATCTCTTTTTACAGATTTTTAAAGAGTAGTTGAATCCCTATCCTCATTTTGTTAGTAAAGTACTGTTACAATTCACATTCTGAGTTATTGGTTTTCTCTCCCCACACCCCCTTCTCTCGCTCTCTCCTTCTCTTTCCGTCTTTATCTATATCATCTCTTTTGTCCTTCTTTCCATCTTTCGACTCTTTCATTTCGCTGGGGGTTTGCTTATTGCATTTTTTCTTCTTCTTGCCCTCCCTCTCTCTTCCTCTAATCTCTCTCTCTCTCTCTCTCTCTCTCTCTCTCTCTCTCTCTCTCACACACACACACACACACATACTTAACTGTTCAGGGCACTTCTCTCACACATTCAAGGTACCGGTAATGTTTCAGAATTACTTTTCTCCTCTAGTTTTCCAACATCTGTTAACTTTATAAAGTACACTTATTTCACAAGCAGTACGTGCCATTACTTTTAGATTTCACTTTCCAGTCAACGTAATAAGATTATTTAAGTTTGGAACATAGGGGCCTCCGGGTGTTTTTTGTTTTGTTTTGTTTATGTTTTCTTTTGTGTGGGAGTCCAGGCCCCCAGCAATATTTTGTGATTATTTTTTTCTCTTTTCCATAATGATGCTAATCTGTCATTCTTTTCTTGTTCTCTGCACGGACATTTTGAAACAACGAAAGATGCAATATTATTGACAACTAAAAACGATACAATGCGTTACGGATGCTGTGGTTTTTCCTTATATGCCGTCATTGAACAGATAAGTTTCTGAGACATATTTCGTCAAGTTAAGATACCTGAAAAGGAAGCGATTTATGTGGCAATCTGGTATACATCGTACAATGTAAGGTATAGTATCATTAATTGTATTTGTTCTATTAAAATCTTTGTTCATTTACAATAAATCTTGACGGCAGTTGAAATAGGCAGTTTAAATGGTACACAAAATGCTCCTTTTTATTTTAAATGGTAACGATTTCTTTCTCTTTCGTGACATAGTTGTGTCAAAGAGTGCAACTGTAGTTTTTACCATAATTTATGACATTATCATTTTGCCCACAAATATTTTCACTATAGCTCTCAATATCCTTCTGGTTCAACCCATATAAGGATCTGATGGCATGATCATGGGCATTTATACTTCGTATTTATTACATCTATTTATCTAGCATGAACTCTCTCTCTCTCTCTCTCTTATTCTTTATTCAATGAACATTTTTTATCAGCTTTTCTTTCATCTGCTTCATTAAATTAATCCCACATGTTATAAAACAAATTCTTTAATCCTTCCAAACGTCTTATACCAAAAAAAAGTATTAAAGGCAGCACCTTGCAAGCTGTTAGAAACACACCCTGCTCCCCCGAACTCACACAGCAGCTCCACTTCAAGGGAGATCGAGATAAATCTGCAAACCGCGCCTACGCACTCACCTAGAGACCTAGGGTCATAAATACAACGTTTTCACAAACTTACGACTTGGCTTAAGATACATACGAATAAGAAGGTTTAAGACGAGTTTTAGGCTACCGTGACGTTGTACTTGCAACGCCTAGGCAGAGCAGCAAACCAAACTTATCTGTTTTACACCTGGCGATGCCGGCGTCTTCCTCTAGATCCTTCTCTCAGTTCTCTGTAGGAAGAAAGGGTCGTCTCTGTGTTTAACGCCTCCTAGTTTCACCTGGGGGATCATATAGGGCGTTTCCCTCGATCGCTGTGCTTTTATCTACGAAAAATATATACCAGCTGCCAACCTAATCATCCAATGACACATGAACGTGTTTATTGTTAGCCTAGGAAGTGTAAAGAAATAGCATTCATAATATTATACACTGTACGCCATTTGGCTCCAGCTTGGTTAGTACGTGGTACATAACACCTGTGGAGAACTAGAGATTATATGGCTTTTATTTAAACCAGGAGTTTAATACCGTTTTGTCGATGGCCTTACAGCGTAACGTTATCTATCAACTCTGGGTTGTTTTACCTTTAAATAAGAAATCATTTCCTATCTTTAGACTCTGCAACCTTGGCATGGTACGTGTAGAATGATGCGGTAATTTTACCAAACCGATGGCTTATTTTAATTCAGTCAGATATTAGGTTCAAAATCAAAGAGCCATTTTTATTAAGGAAATCGACAATCCCTTTGAAGCTTTTTTTTTTATAATCAACGATTTGTATACGTCATATATAGAGATAATTGATAATAATAATAATAATAATAATAATAATAATAATAATAATAATAATAATAATAATAATAATAATAAGAAGAAGAAGAAGAA
>RQTK01000443.1:223743-253743 GCA_003991915.1 Elysia chlorotica
TTATTATTATTATTTATTATTATTATTATTATTATTATTATTATTATTATAATAATAATAATAATAATAATGAGTTTGTAAAACATTTTTTGTAACTTCAAAATTTTACTATCTTTTCTCTATCTCTTTTACGACTACTCTCTCTCTCTCTCTCTCTCTCTCACTCACTCTCTCTCTCTCTCTCGATCTCTCTGTCTCTTTATCTTTATTTTTTCTTTCTTTTTTATCTCCTTCTACTGATCTCCCCTCTCTTTCTTTCTCTCTTCCCCTCACATTTCTTTTAGTAATATTTTACTCCCGATCTATTTCTCACTTTTTAAAAATGTTTGTCATAATTAAGTTGCCATAGTTACATTTTAAGTACAGTCGCCCGATTTCTGATCGAGATTTCTATGAGAGACTAGGCCTAGTTTCTTCATTGTTAAAGCGACATTTTTTCAATATACCGTATGACGCATTAGAGCAAAAATTCAATTTTTTTGCTGTTTAATTTACACTAAACTGACAAAAAATGTAGACAATGTTATATCATCGTGTGGTAAATTAAACATACAATTTGCTCTAGCTCTCTATTAGAAGAGATTTGCAAACCACGCTAATGAACCTTACATTCTATCTCTATCGATAAACCAAAATTTAAGACCTGATGCAAACACGAACCTATCTTTTTAAGAAGAAAAAAAACAATTTAAAGCATTTTTAGAAACAGCAGCTGCGATACCCTGACGTATGAGCCCATTAACATTTTTCGTTCTTGCTTCGTCTGTTCCAACTGAGAGAAGGGTCGAATTTTGAGGCAGATGGGAGAACTACTGCAAGATTGATAAGATTTACTTGTCCAATTTGATCCACTGGTTGGGTCGGTGTCAGTATAATGTGAGCGGCCAAGATAGAAGTCCTGGTTCCGTCGCGCTAGTCCCGTGTGGCAGAATGTAAAATTACCAGACGTTTGTCTAGGGACTCGTTCACAATTTAGCTTATATAGTTAAGCAGCTTGCTCAACTAAACTCGATGTAATATCGAGATAGTCGATCGGGCTTCAGTTTTTTTATCAAACCTCAGAATATAAAGCCCACACGAATTAGTTCAGGGCATGTATTGTTTTTCTATATAAAGGGAAAGCCATCTTAACCGCACAACGGTATAATAATTATTTTACCTAGACTATAAATCAATTAAAGAGAAACTCTTCCATTATATCACAGATCAGAGCAATATAAATGATACGTAAAAATAAAACCATCCAGAGCCGATACAAAATTGCGTATTTAACGGATCGTGTGAGAAAAACAAAGATTAAAAGGTGAAGAGGTGGGATTATATGAAAATCAGATTGGCGGACAGCGATTCCATTATTAGGTTTTTAAAATCGCTCTACTTCCTCTCTTTAATATTAAAAAACAACAACTGTACCAGTTGTCCTTTTTCTTATGTTTTACGGATTCGAATTTAGTTTTAACTTCAATTACCTAGCCAAGAAAACATAAATTTTCCACTATCATAAAGAATCACTATTTGCCACCATATTAAAAACCACAACACGCAGAATATTTGCAATACTTGATAAATAAATGAAAATGGAATGGTTTCGGATTGCAGTATTAAGGTTAATCAAACACAGTTGTTCTCTTGGAAATTCTGTGAATGAAATCATGTGACGTCCAGAGTCAAAAGGGTAACTTTAATAGGGTTATTATATAAGGTCACACCCACTGTCTGTTACAACTAATAGGGTTATGACATAACGTTACATTCACCGTGTGAAACAGGAATGTACGTGGAGGTGTGGGGTTACTCATTTGCCTGAGATCTTGTCACCGCCCGTTAGAAAAAAAAACAACAGAAGTTGAAGCAAACAAAACAATATTAAACAACTTTTTGGAGAAAGCTAGTATTAATTTTACCAAACATAGTGTCAATCTGTGCAAACAAAGGTATTTGCGAGGGAGATAAATATTATGTAACTTGTCGGAAAATATTAATATCTCTACATTTACACGAAATCATACCTTAAGTTGTTTTCGTAGAAAACAACAAGAGCTAAATCAATAAAAATTGAGGTTAACTGTAGGCTAAACTTACCAGAAGACTTCCAATTTCCCCTTCTGGTTAACAGTTATCAAGCCGTTCAATATCTAATTTGTACCAGCCTGTAGGTCTATTAAATTATAACATTATTTTGTGGTTTCACGGAAACCTGTTGAAATAACACTGTTTCTGCAATTAATGTTTCATCAAGACCTACAGCAAAACAAACACTTTTTCTACTAATCAAACATGACAATCTAGGGCTATATATACTTCGATCCAAGACTAAATGAACTTTTCACTATGTAAATCTTATCATAGTACAGGGTGTAATTTTATGGCATCGTTGTACTAACTAGCACTAATCTAAAACATGGTGCTTCAAAACAAATTAATATATTCCATCTTTCATTAATGTTATAATCTAGCAAAAACAAACACGTATTTACTATACATTGTGTTTTTTTTCTTCCCATATTCAAAACCGTTCTGGGGAAATAGTTTTGTTGATCGTACCATTCGCTCCTATATTTACATTACTTTCAATTTCATGGATCACAAGTCTCATGTATAAATAATTTAAGACATGGTGCACTTACATCATGTGCTATGAAAGTATTTGATATTTGAAACGATTTTTTAATCCATCTTACCAAACAAATTTGTGATTTTGTAGACCCTTCTCAATATGCTTATAGATCTAAAGGATGAGTTGATGATGAAATCACTCACGATTTTCATAATGTTTACTCTTATTTAGGTTTGTCGAAGCGTAAGTTTAATGTATTTCGAATTCTCTAGTGCTTTCAACACTATTCAACATCATCTTCTGTGTGACAAACTGTTAAATGTGAAGGTTTGCCCATGGTTTATCATCTGGATCATCGATTATCTTACCTCAAGATCTCAGTTTTTAAAACTAAATCCTTCAATAGAATCTGATGTTTTGTTACTAATAGTAATACTGGAGCACCTCAGGGTACAGTTCCGTCACCTTTTCTCTTTTCTTTATACAAATCAGACTGCAAAGCCACAAATATTATTTGTAAAATTGATAAATACGCTAGTGACACTGTTTTGACGGGAATGACAGTTGATGACAAAAGCAAGAAGTATATTCTTTTGTCGACTGGATCGACACTAATCACCTAATTCTAATGTTAACAAGACTAAAGAAATAGTCTTTAAATTCCCGCAAAAAAGCTGTGCAACATTATTATAAAAGATTTTTTTAAAGTAGAGAGAGTAAACACGTTTAGGTATCTTGGCGTAGTGGTTGACGAAAAACTGACTGAAAACAAAACACTGAGTGTATTTTAAAGAAAACAGTTTCCCGATTATACCGCTTGAAGAAATTACTTTCTTTTAACATCTCACTAGATTTGCTTCAATTGTTATAGTAATCTACGGTAAGCAACACACTAACTTTTGGTTTGGTATGTTGGGGAGCCAACCTGTTAAAACAAGATTGGGAAAGACTTGACAAAATTATTGAAACTGCAGGTGGGGTAGTAGTTAAAAGCAAGAAGACACCATGCTCCTATTTAATCGAAACATTGCAGACGCGGATAGACATATGAACTCATTTTTTCCTAAATCTATCTGAAAATCACAGAATGAGAAAGATACCACAATAGTGCATCTTTTACCAAACCATCAATTTACACCACTTCTTTTCTCTGATTATTAGTATTATCATTGTGCAATATAAATTATTGTATAAAGTGTTGTGTTTATACCTAAAAACTACAAGTTTTAATAATATGTATTTTTACAAAAGTATTGTTTGTATGTTTTAGAGCAATTTAGATAATTTTTATCTGTTGTATTCTCAGAGACATTTTTACTGTCAATAATTTAAATAGTAACCTGCATTAATTTTTAAACATTCACATGTACTAATTTTCTTTTTTTCTTGGCAAGTGATTAACCACTAATCTTTGTTTCCAAGAAATCATATAAACTTAAAACCAGGAACAGCATAGGTTTTACCACTAAGATCAACATTGTTATTGTCATAGGGGAATTACAATTATCTTTACTCTTGTGATATAATCATAGCTAAAAGTTACACACCGTGAATATATATGTAATTCCGATGTCAGACGGAAAAAATCCTGCCCCCACTTCCTTTTAATGTAATATATATCATTACCCGAGATCAGTCAACATTAAAAGCCAAACAAATTACTTGCAGGGATCAAAGAGCGTATGTGCACCGTAGTAGTAATAATATTTGAGATTGTAGTAGTAGCAGCAGTAGAATATGTAACATTTCTTTCTCGCTCTCTCTCCCTCCCTCGCTCTCTCTCACTCTCTCTCTCTCTCTCTCTCTCTCTCTCTCTCTCTCTCTCTCTCTCTCTCTCTTTTTTTCTGTCCTAAATAATGTAGGCCAAGCAAGTTTGTTAAGTATATAATATATTCTATCCGGAAAAAATGCACTGCGCACTCTGAACTCAAAAACGGCAAAAAATGGGATGGTAATTTTTTTTTCTCGTAAATTTCAGCTATATCGGTAAAATAAATTTTGTAAAATCAGCAGATTCAAATTTTTAAAAGTAAAAATCTTATCAAATAAAAATCCAACCTTATTATAAAGTATAAATGGGGTGAATACGAACCAACGGCCACAAATTCCTCTTTTTACATAGATACTAGAGGCGGGCGTCGAAAAATGAGAGAACTATTATAATTTACACAAGGTTTTCTAGAACAGTGTGAACAAAAGCAAAAACACAAACCAGCTATAACAACATCAACAACAAATACAGAAAAAACAAAGAAGGAAGTCATTAAAATTTTCAAAAGCATGTTTCAATTCAAAATGCCTACAAGCGGTAATAGGCAAAGATTATGAACTTCGGTTTGTTTTCTTTCCCGTGTTTGTCTTTAAACTTTTGTTACTATTATCATTATTCTCTGTTTTTTTATTATTATTAATTAATCAAATTTATCATCATCATCATCATCATCATCATCATCATCATCATCATCATCATCATCATCATCATCATCATCATCATCATCATCATTATCATCATCATAATCATCATCATCATTATCATTATAACCTGCCTATTACAAATCAGTAATAGATTCACGTTACCAAGAAAAAAACAACAACAACCCAATATTGTAAATACTAACTTCCCTCCCATCTGCAGTATTTATTCTCGGCTCGGCAAGAAAGTATCTCCAAATGTGCTATGCTTTCTCAGTGCTTGTCCCGCGGTGGCAAACGCAAACAAAAGCTAATGCACTATACAAACAAACATTTAGATCTTGTCGGAGTGCAAGACTTCGTGTGGTTGATGGATTCGCCATGTAGAAGAAAGAAAGCATGAAGTAATGAAGTGGATTGACTTCGCAGTATATTAATTATTTGCAGCTTTTTTATACGCATTGCTAACACGTATGGAGCAAAGGGAAAGAGAGGAATAAGAAAGGAGAGTGAGAGAGAGAGAGAGGAAGAGAGAGAGAGCGAGAGAGAGTGAGGGGGAAGAGAGAAAGCGAGAGAGAGAGAGAGAGAGGGGAATAGAGAAAGCAAGAGAGAGAGAGAGAAAGAAAGAGAGGGAGGAAGAGAGAGCAAGAGAGAGGGAGAGAGAGAGAGAAAGAAATCTCGTGAGAGATCAGTGTTTTCTTTGACCTTTTAAAAACAGCATGGAAGGTTGGGCTATGGAATGCCAAAGATAAAACCTAATAATTGATTCTCAAATAAAAAAAAAAAAAGTTTTCGTTATCAAAGTGTAAACAATGTGGCTCTTCCTTTAGACGTACATTTTGAAGTGTTGAACTTGTTTTTTGGATATAAGCCGACTCCGGCAAAGTAAAGCTGATCTTGGAAGGTTGGGTTTTCATTCCAACTGGGTCTGTTGAGTTATATTATTTTTCCCCCTATGTTTTTAATTTCGAGAAGACAGAATTATTGTTCTTCACAAAATCGCATTGTATTTCGTAATTATTTTCAACAAACAGCAAATTAACTCACTAGGGTGCATTTATGAATACAAACATTTTTCGCAATCTAATAAACTGCACAGAGATAAATCTTGCATTGTCTATAACCAAGAAGAACCCCTCTCCATAAACTAAAAGTAGAATTTTTTTTTTAAAATTTTAAAAACTGCAACCAGAGGTGAAAACACTAGGTGTTAACTCGAAAAGGGGTGAAAAGGCAAGGATACAGTGTAGTTTGAAAGATAGTCAACAAGATAAGTAAGTGTGTAGATATATAATTATATAAAAATTAAATAGGAAGGGAAAGAGAGCAGGGCCATGGAAAGATAGAGGAACGGGATATAATCACATTAAGAAAAAAGAATCCGCCACCGGCAGCTTATCATTATAAAAACAACATTATTAGACAGATAGGCAGAGAGACAAATAGCCATAAAGTTAAGAAACAAAAACATTTAATTAATTTCTAGTTTACACCAGATCTGAAGACACGGTTTAAGTAGTGAAGTAAATTACGCAATAACATCGAAAGGTAAAGCAATGCAATAACAACAAGGAAGTATAGAATGGCTTCCAGAAATCACAAGCTGATGCAAAGCAATTTTATTTTGGCAACATAGAGAGATCACAGCGAAATGTGGACTACATAGATAGATAGATAGATAGATAGATAGATAGATAGATAGATAGATAGATATATAGATAGATAGATAGATAGATAGATAGATAGATAGATAGATAGATAGATAGAAAGATAGATAGATAGACAGATAATTAGATAGATAGATAGATAGATAGATATAGAGAAAAAGAAAGAAAGAAATAGATAGATAGATAGATAGATAGATAGATAGATAGATATATAGATAGAGAGAGAGAGAGAGAGAGAGAGAGACGGGATCGCTGTTCCGTTAAAACGGTACGCTCTTATCAGCCCCACATAGTTGCTTTTTTTTTACTGAAAAATAACAGCCAAGTACTGTAGTCTGTTTATCTTTACCTGGCATAACCGATTATTTTCTACCGCTTTGAGATTCCACTCGGTATCCACCCACGAATTATGAAACGAAAAGGTACTCCATTTCAATTTTGTTTACTATCTCAAACAATCAGTAAACTATAAAACTGCTTTCTATGTTTCTAATTATTATTTAACAGTGTAATTATATTGACTTTTGGCATGAAGATCTAGGTTAAAAGACAGAAAGCTTTTAAACAATTGTAGTGTTTTTAGGTTGCTTTTATTTCTTTGTTTAGATTTGATTTTTCCCCTCATTATTGTGACATAATGGTTTCAATGTTAGCACTAATAACAGGTCCAGAGTCGAGTGTCCGTTCGGGTGTGCGGGATGGGAAGTATCAATCTATTATATATATATATTGTCTTTAAAACGATAGGGGAATAAAAGAATTTGAGACTCCTCAGGCGAACCTAGAAGACGTTAAAGGCGGAAAGAGAGAGACAGAGAGAGAGAGAGAGAAATAAAGAGAGAGAGAGAGAGAGAGAGAGAGAGAGAGAGAGAGAGAAAGAGGGTTGTATTTTAAAGAAGAGCATACTTCTGACATCAAGGATTTTAATTTTAATCTCTTAGCTGTTTTATTAGATGCGGATTACGGGATGATTGTGATGAGACATAAATGAGATTTGAATTTCGAACAAGGAAGTAGCATATTAACTGATGCGTTCGGACTCTAATTTCTTTGCACAATCAAAACCTACAAATGCATTTTTCTTTCAACACCTCAATTTTACATTATCGACTAGCCAGAAAGGAAAAAAAACAATTTTCAAGATATCAATTCTTCTAACATTCCAATTTCTTTTGAATTAACTCTAATATTGATATACGAGAATCTTTTCTCCTATAATCAATAAACGTACGAACTTGACATTTTGCAGAACACATATTTTTTCCATGTTACGCACATAACAATGTACCCCAAACTTTACTTTTGCCTTTTCTTTTTGGCATTTACAATGTCATAATGGAAGGTATTTCCTTAAAATGTTTTTACTTAGCGTTCTAAGAGCGTTAAAGTATTCCGCTCCCTCCACATCTCTCTCTCTCTCTCTCTCTCTCTCTCTCTCTCTCTCTCTCTCTCTCTCTCTCTCTCTCCCCCCCCCTCACATTCAATACCTACTTAGTCCTCCCTCTTTCTCCACCAATCTATCGTTATAAAATTCTGTTATCTATCTTTCGATCTATCTATCTATTCATCCCCGGTGTGTGTGTCTCTCTCGCTGTCTCTCGATTTTGTCTGTCTCTCTGTCTTTCTATCTCTATATCTATCCATCTATTTATCTATCTATCTATCTATCTATCTATCTATCTATCTATCTATCTATCTATCTATCTATCTATCTATCTATCTATCTATCTATCTAACTGCATATATCTATCTTTCTATTAATTTTTCTATCAACATAGCCGTCCTTCTATCTCTTTCTAACTTAAATTAACTCTCTTATTCTCACTCTCTCTCTCTCTCTCTCTCTCTCTCTCTCTCTTCTCTCTACCCATATCTCACTTACTACTCTTTCTCTCTCATTTTGTTTTATTTTAACACGATTGTGAGCATGGCGACTCATAGTAGGATTCCTGTGGCTTTTGTTCGTTTTCCAGCTGCGCTCACAACTACCCAGATATACATGTATAGCCTGCACTTAACGTTGAGTCACCAGCATCGCCCTACTGAACAAATAACAGAGTTGTATATGTCCTGACCTGAGAATAACAACGTTCTCTCTGCCTTCATTGTTAGTTTATATCGAGATGGAACATTGTTATTTTCACGCCACTGGTGCCCTAGTGGTGCCAACATTCAGCCCGCACGCCTGGGAAAATGGGAAGAATTATGCATGTTACATCCTGGGGCTTGTGGAATGTAAACACTACTATGCATGATGCACCCATACAGTCTAAGTTATTTCGTCGTCTTACCTTTCATCAACTCACTCAATCACAGAGCATGCGCTCAACAGAAAGCTATCTTAAGGGTTGACAGACGCGGTGAAGGAAAATGCGAATGCTAAGCAAAAAAGAAAAAGTTGGAAAAATCTTGCCCTGTTGACATTTAGAGTCTAGTGCGTTTATAATGTCAAAAGACTACCATACATAGATTTTTCTGTTTTGTTGTGTAGGTGATAACATTGGTATTTTTAGCTTGACTTTGTTATATAAAATATATTATAATCTACATTGTGTACTTTTAAAACAAATGTTCATTAAAATGGAGCTGCGATTCCCAGAAAACAAATAAAATTATTTACCCCATTTGTTATTGCTATGAATAATGATGAGAATACAACTTTTAACTTGCATCTTTTGTAATTTAAAGATAGATATACGTCATTTTACGTACAAATAATTATAGTACTTATGTTAGTAGGAAGACGTTGAATAACAAGACGTTTAACGTAAGTAAAAATTCTTATGTAACACTAACAGTAACACTAATAACGAGTTCATTAAGATTATACTTATAATGTATACTTTTGTTGCTATGAATAATGATGAGAATACAATTTTTAACTTGCATCTTTTGTAATTTAAAGATAGATATACGTCATTTTTACGTACAAATAATTATAGTACTTATGTTAGTAGGAAGACGTTGAATAACAAGACGTTTAACGTAAGTAAAAATTCTTATGTAACACTAACAGTAACACTAATAACGAGTTCATTAAGATTATACTTATAATGTATACTTTTGTTGTATTATTATTATTATTATTATTATTATTATTATTCTTATTATTATTATTATTATTATTATTATTATTATTATTATTATTATTACTATTAATATTATTATTTATAAGGAATTTGGTTTACTACGTTTTAAAAGTAGTTTTGTGGTCGAGTTTTGGGCGATGTAGCTCCGAACAGAGTCAAATTAGTTTGAAAAGTCAACAATCCTAAAAATCTGCACCAAGACCTTATATCAAGCACATTCATGCAACTTTTTATGAGTGTTTGCAGCGATTCTATTCCATTGACTTATATTTGTTTTGAGTTTTGACGTAATCTTCCATATTTGTTGCTGCATTTTTTTCATATGTGACCCTTCCTGTTGTTGGACAATTGACGGTTATTTGGGTTTTTAAAGTCGAATTTTAGCAGCTAAGCTATATTGGTGACGTGTTTCATGACTGGCATATGACGATTTTATGTGTTGCCACATAGAGACAGTGCAAGGATACCGGGACTTCTGTCTCATACGGTCACATTATACTGACACTCACCCAACTAAGATATGGACAAACTCCGACATGTAATTTTCTGCGATTGTGAGTTCGAACCAGTACCTTCTAATTTAGGAATCTAATGCGCTACCACTTGGCGCTTTTTTCCCCTCGTAAAACATAGATACCCTTAAGTGGCACGAGGAGAAGTAACAGCCCTTGGCATTCCAATTTGGGCCTATTACAAACCCCAGAGCCGGTGCTGGTCTTAACGAGCTCTTAAGTGCCCACTAGATCTCGGGGTGCGAACGACACGCACCGTTTTGTAGATGCCACAGTGATAGTAAGGCTAAAAGCAAGCTTGGCAAGGCGGATACACCAGGTAGCCTTTGGGATGAGGGTGAGGATAAAGCCATGCACCATCACTCATCAGATACTGGCAGCGGGTGGTGGTCATGGCAGCAACCAGCTGTTGGTGTTTGCGGAGTAAATCGTACAGGGGGAAAGACGAGGAGGGGACTAACAAGTCTGCCATGGTGGACCTATCCGGTCCAGAGAAAAATACAGATACAGGTTTAGATCTGGTGTCTCTTGGTGGGCCAGTTTTTTCTTAACACAATTAGAGAACCAGAAATGTTCAAAACGTTCTTAGTAATTGAATACAAAACCCAAAGTTATTAATTTCTTATGACACAAAACTAATCTCTGTCCTACCTTAGTTTAGCGTCTCTTAGAAAGTTCCTATACGACGACAGGACCACAAAGCGGGATATTCGGGACTTGGCTGATCAGTTTATACTGACAACGACTTGACCATTAGGAAAAACACGTTCGCCAGAGCTAGGCTCGAACTTCGGACCTGCTGCGTGGGAAGCCAATTCTCTAACCCAGGATTACCGCAATGACACGAAAATGTTTTTCTGCTGTGTGTATCATATATTAATTCCATCTCAAGGGTAGGCGGGAGAGAATGTGACTTTGTAGATAGACAGCTAGACATACACACAAAATTTCTTGCACACAGATAGAGTCAGAGGCCGGGAGAAGAAAAAAAACCGTAATACATGAATATATAAACATGCGTTTCCCAAGGCTTTTTCAAAAAGCCTTGAGAATGGTGCTGTTCGCTGTTCTGTTTTCCTATTGTTGTTGTTTTAAATTCTATACCAAGCCATTAAACATTAATTTCATGTCTCACTGACAGCATTGTTTGAAAGAAGAACAGACAACGAGCTTAAGTGAAGAAAGATGGTAAGCAAAATGCCTCTGCTTTTGTTTACATTGACTAATTTATCATTTTATTAATCATTTTATGTCTGTTAACGTATTTTGTTCCTTGTAAAGAAAGAGTTATCTGACCTGCTGTTTGCGAGAATTCCCCTGTCTTAACATTAATATTTGTAGTAAAATGCATCCTTGTGATAAAATTAGCTTTTCTAGATGGCAAGATTAAACGGATTTTCCACAGATTGCTAATCAGACTGAATCCTTTGTACAACTTAATGGTGTTCCAAAAAGAATTGGCATGCGTTCATTGTTGTAATTACCCATTATAATAGTGTTCTCTGCCTTTTGTTTCTACGTTTGTGTACAAAAAAGCATGTTTTAAAAACGTCGACATGGAAGAAAGTAAAACTTCATACTTGTATCACAAGATTTATGTAATTGCAGAACACACAAATTACAATTTATCTTCTCAATCTACCGTCTTTAATGTCATGTTTATATATGGTTTTTAGAAGAGGTTAAAAATAGTATAAAACTTTTTAATCTTCAAAATTGTACTTTGAAAGCATAACGAATCAACGTTTGCGCTCTGGAAACTCGAAAGGCACCACCAATCCGCACGGTACAAAATTAATGAGATGCTTATCGTAAGTGTTAAGTCATTAAATATAGATTTACGTTAAAATAATTGACTACGAGTCTTAGCTTAAGTACCTTGCAAGCTTGTAAGAGGGGGAAAACAAACTGGGACAAATGTTACTGTCAGTCGCGAAAGTGAAGAATAGCTATTTCGGTGAGTTAATTTTTCTTGTGTAAAAAAGAGCGTAGCAAGTAAGCATTGGACTACAGTACACATACATGCATTTCTACTAACCTTGCCGACTCTCTTGTCTCCTTGCAAAGGGCGCTTCCATTAATATCCACAATCTCGTCATGAACCTTCACCCTGCCATCCAGGTTACACCGGCTACCCTGTGTCAAGGACACAACTTTGAAGGTCAAGCCAGAGTCACTGCATGTGGCTCCACCAGAAGTGCTGCCTAGACTTCTTTGCGCGCCGGGTGAGTCAGACGAACTACAACTGCCGTGACGTTCGAAGGCGACAATGTCCCCTCGCCTCCGCGCATTTGATTGGCTGGAAGGACTGCCCGAGGAGCCGCCGTCAAGAGAAGCCCTGCGTTCCCTGGGCGAGCTATTCGCCGATGACGGCACGCAGTCTATCTCCACACCGATATCGTTTAGACCTTCAGTGTCAAGCTGCACTGAGAAGACCAAGTCTCTTCTCGGGGGTTTCGATGGCGGAGGAGTTCTAAGCCCCTCAGGGTTCATCTGTTGCAGCTGGTGCTGAGGATGCTGCTGGTGGAACAACGCCTGATGCTGAAGGAGATAGTGCCCGGAGTTCACAGCCGTCACCGCTGTGGGGCAATAAGGCTCGGAGGCTCGGTGTTGGAAGCGGAAGGTATCCAGGGCGGGCGAGAAGGTCCTCGACGATCCCATAGAGATTGCGTCCATATCCGGATCCTGAGAGTCAAAGTCAACGTGGGAGGTGGACGCTGAACGGTGGGGGATTCCACCTACAAAGCGCCCACGCTCTCGAGTTCTGCCCCGGCGCCACTTCCCGCTGCCTTTGCGCATGTTCTGCCCTTGGGGCAGCATTTTGTTGAAGTAGGATTTGAGTGTATCCATTACGTTGGTTACATAGAAAAGTGGGTGTTGTTGCAGGTATCAGATTGAAGACAGGCTCTGTTGAACTTCATCTTCATTAAAGATTAAGCAAATTAATTGTAACTTTGTGTCCGATGTTTCTTTTCATTAACGCTTAACCTGCATCATGAACAATTGCCGGTAACTTAAAACTCAACATGATAAACCATGTCATACATTTTTAACCTATACTCATATTTTCCACCTGACTAAAGTGATGATTTAAAACTTTACAAGCACAAAGATTTTAGATGAGCTGGTCTACGCTTTAGTTTGTAACAAAACCCGATGTTGTAATAGACTAAAACTAACTAATCACAAAACACATCAGTGGTTTCTACAGGCGTTAAAATTAATGTGTCCATGACGAGATGGAGAATCAGATGCAAACCATGTAAAATATGTTAGTTTTAATTAAATCGCATTGTTATTTCTTTCGAATCATTTTAATTAACTTTTGTGTTCATTATACTTGGTGATCACTCTGAACGACTAAATTGGTCAGCCTCTTTCTTCCATTGCCAACAGTCCTCTACACCCATTCCCCTTCTCTCGTTCTATCTATATATCTATCTATCTATCTATCTATCTATCTATCTATCTATCTATCTATCTATCTATCTATCTATCTATCTATCTATCTAGATCTATCTATCAATCCTTTCATCGACTTCTTTCCCATTAAGAATGGGTTTGTTGATTCGTCTCTAGACGCAAAACGTCAGTAGCTAGATTATATCATGTACGAGTCCCAAAAGGAACATCTGAAAAATTTAAGTTTCGTCATACGGAGACTGTTGAGGGCTGCCGCCTAGGCCTGTCATATCATAATGATACCGACCAAACCATTAGGATAAGACTTCCACAAAATTTTTCCGATCATGAGCTTCCAACCGGCTACCTCCCAATTTGAAGATAAGTGCTCTACTAGTACTACATGTACTTGCTCGTACGCCGTTTTGGCATCCTACAAAAAAAAAAAAACGGTCAAAGTAACTTAACTAAGACTTGTTCCTCTTATCGATTCATCTATCTGCATTAGTTAATCTAAATTGCATAATTCATCCCGAATATTCACCTTTTTTACTTTCGAAATATAAAGTCATACCGTCAGTTCTAATAATGAGCCCCAGTTAATCTTTAATTCTTTAATTAAGACAAACTTTTTGTTAATACCCCAAATACGATAAATTAAAAACAAGTTGAAATTTTTTTTATTAAATAGGATAATTAGGCCGTTCAGAATTTCTGTTGCTCCGTTAATTTGTTTAAATCAGGGAAATGGTTTTGTACACGTGAAAATTGAATTATCAAACTTAGTAATCAGTATCACACTAAGCTGGTGACAAGCTGTAGTTAACTATACAGGTATTTTAACTTCTAACAATCAGTTGCGGGAGATGAATTGATCCTTCCCCTTTGTCCCCATGTAAAACATACACTAAAAACTTGAAGGCATCAAGCTAAAACCTGTTTTTGTTTCAAGGCTTCTATGTTGAACTACACTATTTGGAAACCCACTTAAAAGGAGTTAAAATCTAAGATATTATAATGATCAAACCAAAGTGCAACTAATGAACTTCTGAGTTTAAGTATTAATTTTAAAGGATTTAAATATAATATTATATAAAAATTACTGCATACCGTAACGAAGTTTATTAAATTATTACTTTTTAAACAATAGACATATAACGATCTTATTTCAACATTCATAGAGGCATCTGTTTTATACCGGAAGTTTTTTCCCTTCTTCTCAATCATTTTTATACATACAGGTCGTCGCGACCTGGTCATGCTGTCTCTGGAACTCTAAAACCAGAAACAAGTACAAGTAGAATGTGGAGAGCTGAGCGCTGTTCCAGCGGAAAGACAAAAAAATAGCGATAACTGAGAGTGTGAGCGAGACCGCCCTGCGTGCTTGACCCTGGGTCGAGAAACCCCTCGAGGCTCCAGAACCAAGAGAGAACAGAGATTAGGCTTATCTTTTCACTGTCTAAAAACGTATCCATCCATAGATAAAGCAAGGGAATCTCGATTTTCTTATAGTCCTCCTGGCCAGGATGAGCTAAAAGCTTGAGGTAGAAAAAAAAGGTAGTGAACTAAAAACTCCTCTTTACGTTCTCTCTGAGACGGCTGCCTTTTTCATATCCATTAGAACTGTGAGCATGTTGTATTACCTTTGAAAAAGGTGGTAAAATTACTTGCATTTCCTGCTACGTATAACATTTCACATAAAAAAATGTCCGTATCTTAACTCTCCCCCCCCCCATCCTCTTTCTCTCTCTCTCTCTCTCTCTCTCTCTCTCTCTCTCTCTCTCTCTCTCTCCTTTTTTTTTCTATGCATAGAAATATAAATCATTATTATGAATTTTGCACCCATCTACCTGTCTCTTCCCCGCGCTGCATCTGTATGCGACTTTGGTAACTTTTTAAAGATTTAGAGCAAATGAAACAGGCTACCTTTCTGGATTTTATAATAGAGAATGTAAAAAGAGCGATGACAGGTGGATGGATAGATAGAGAGACAGGGAGACAGAAAAAAGTACTGATAAGATGGAAAAAGTTTGGTTTAATTATCCATAGTTCACGACACGAAAGTCGACATAGAAGAAATGAGCGTAACCCAGTTCTCTCTAGATAGCGATCTATAGTGGAAATTCACATCCTGTTCCCAAGCAATCAACATTCATGAGCGCTATATTGCCAAACCAAGGTTGTCTCACTAGACTTATCAGGACCATGGGGGCTGTTGTTAAAGTATTCAAGGAAACAAACTTGAGAAAGATAGTTCATGTCCGAACACGATTTGTGGGTCTGGAGGTAAAATGAATATTGTCTGCCCTCTTTAACTCTTTTGCAGTTACCTTAATAATACCTCTCAACTCGTGATTTCTTTAGTTAAATTTGAATACGATATCTAATGAGAAAGGTGACATTGCACGTCGACCTGTTATTAATAAACCATAATAAATCTAGTACGATATGTGTATAAAGACGCTTCCATGTTTTCATTAAGAATCACGCCTGCCACGTTTCACACCCTTGCATGAGTAAACGCCGAACGATGATTTATTTGAACTGGCGCTCCCTGTTTGCTCCCCAATGTTGATCGCCTCACCAGGGGAAACTTAGCACAACTCACAACTGTTTAGAATTAAGTTAGGCTGGAATTTTCAGGTGTAAAGTTTGAAGCACCTTTTAACTTTAGGCTAGCCTTTAAAAAGTTAGGTAAATACTTAGGAAAGAAATTTACTTTACATATGATAGGTCCTAGATATCCTAAATGATATTTCTGTGGTTCATAATACTCCTTTAAGTAATCGAAAACGAATTTCGGTCCTACCAAAACGTAACAGCACAACAGTTCTGTATATTTTGTTTTAAAACACTGGAAAAATCAAAAGCACTCGAACATTTACACTGTTATTAGAAGACACGAACTGTAGTCTCGGTCTTGTTCTAATAATAAATAGTATTTCATCCTTATTTCAACTTAAAATGTGTTCCGATTATATCCATGTTTGAAACTCCATCATGCATGGAACCATAATACTGCGAAATGCAGCCTTGAAAACACTACCCATAATAATACTCTCCTAAACTTACCGATAACTTTTTATCCCTGCTCCAAAAGAGAATTGAATCACATGGCACCAAACGATGCTATACATTCACTTTTTCTTCTTTTATTTTTACATCCGGCACGAGAACGATTTAAGTTTAAAAAACAAACAGTCAAACTTTGTTAAAAATCTTCACGGGTCTGCCATGTTCATTGCAAACGCGATTGGTTAGCACAAACTTCAAGAAGCAATGTCAAAAAAGTTTTCTGTTTCTGACTCGCTTGAGGCTCCAAGTCAAACTGATCTAACGGTTGGCGTTCATGACATGAATGTGTTCTCTCTGTTCTGTTTCCTTCATGGAAGGTTGAAGAGTGAAGAGATGCCGCAGCTGGCCTGTCTATAGCCACTCACCACACAAACACACACACGCTAACCAACACCATAACTGCCTGGGGAGTGAACAGCGAGACCTGAGGGCTGAGCCTTGCCTTTAGCCGCCCTCCCCCCAATCCTTTACCTGTAGCCTGTATGTACTCAGTGCTACAACTCACAGACTCACAGTAGTCCCACAACAGCAGTAACTCCGTAAAGAACATCAAGCACAAAAAGAAGAATTCCTTGACGTGGTTCAGGGTTAAGTTGGTGAATGGAGAAATGAGGAAGTCAACTAGTCGAGCCACAGCCTAACGATATCAGAGACACATTTTCCCCTTGCTTTTGGCCCAAACGAAAGCATTGGTTCAAAAAACGTACGTTTTATTTCCTCTACTTTAAAAAATGATGCAGGGTCTAAAAAAGAAGAAGAGAAAGTGAATGTAGAGCAAGCACAGCATGACTTTGATGCTGTCGGGTCTGTGCTAACGGGTACCGACGCAGAATGGGATGCGGGACCAGAGTAGACGAGCTTATGATAATATTACCCTTAGCATACAACCGTTTTATTGTCTGACCTGTTAGAGAACAAGCAGGCTATATGAATGATACATTATGCAAATCATTTTCTTTCAAATAAAAATGTCGTCCCATTCCCGATTTAGAACTTGGTTTCCGCCCCTCTTCCACCTTCTCTTTTCACACTCCTGCGTGTCCACCTCTCTCTCTCTCTCTCTCTCTCTCTCTCTCTCTCTCTCTCTCTCTCTCTCTCTCTCTCTCTCTCTCTCTCTCTCCTATCTCTCTTTCGCTCTCCTTCTATCTGTTTATCGCCCCTCTCTTTCTCTGTCTGTTTGTTTATCTGTCTATCTGTCTGTATGTCTGCCTTTCTCTGTCTCTCTCACTCTCCCGCTCTCTCTTGACTACTTTCCTATCACAGCATCATTTATTTGCCTGTTTTCTTCCTGTCTCTCTGTCTCTGTCTGTCTTTCTGTCTGTTTCTCTCTCTCTCTCTCTCTCTCTCTCTCTCTCTCTCTCTCTTTTAATCTCTCTCACTCCAACAACAATTTATCCTTGACTCACCCAAATCATTAACATAAATGACAACACGTCTCATAACAAACCATTGTTATTCTCAGTGACTGCGATGACTTCCAAAATATGTTGCAGTCATTATGTGGGGGTCAAAGTGCTTTGCCAACTCTCATTTTGAACAACGCGCACCCTGACCGTTTATTAAAAATCATTCGTAATTATTTAAGTACTCTATTTCATTAATTATTTATTAAACTATTTTTTTTACAGAAAATACCTTTTCTTCAAATAATGCTACATTAATTAAAAAATCAAAACCAATTAAATTTTGCTGTTTCAACAAAGGCAAAGTTGCACTGTAAAGAGCGCAACGATATAACAAGTTAGAAGAAAAGACAATTTTGGTTAGAGAAAGTAAAACTGTTGCCTAGTCAAACGTCTCCTAGGTCTCAAAGAAAGATATTAAATATAAGGTAAGGCTAGGGTGATTCGAACGCCTGGTCTCTTGCTTCGGAGATAAACGGTTTCCAAGCCCCACAAAGCTCCACCACAGTATCCACAAAGGATAAAAAAGCGAAAACAATCAACAAGAGACCATGCATGTGGCCTTTGGAGGCAGGTTCTTTTTTTTTTTTTAAGATTGGTAGCTGATAGTACCGGTATCAAGGGGAAATGGAAAAAATGCCCAGGTATAATCAGGCCTTTGTATTTTTCCACCTCACAAATTTGTATTAATTTTTAGTTTATCATGGTAAAAACAGGCTGTGTCTTTTGGATTTCTATAATTTTAGTAAGACACGGAAACAAAAACAACGAAAAGAATAACACAGACCACAGCGACTAACAACAGTAATATGATGATGATGATGATGATGATGATGATGATGATGATGATGATGATGATGATGATGATGATGATGATGATGATGATGATGATGATGATGATGATGATGATGATGATGATGATGATGATGATGATGATGATGATGATGATGATGATGATGATGATGATGATGATGATGATGATGATGTTCACATCAGTTATCATTTATCGTTACAGGCTTTTCTTGTAAAGATCTTAGTGTCTTAAAAGGTATCCGTACAAATAAAATGCCAATGTAATAAACATCCAACTGTATCAAATAAAGAGTTTATGTAGTACACGTATCTTGATGTTGTTAAATATACCCAGAGAAAAGATTCCCACCTTTACACCGAACGCTTTAAAACAATTATTAAAAATTACAAAATAACCGTAAGAGTATAGAGAATGATCTACTATTTTCTAGATGGCCTCATCTGAAATGAGACACCTTTTTCGTGACCGATGAGGGAAACCAACAGCAAACTTTCCTTTGTGAAGGGAAAGAGTGCCTGGATCACCATTGTTTTTTACTCGCCATGACTGGTCAGTGGTCAGATAACTGGTAGACGTAATTATAACAGAGGCAGTTAAAAAGAGATGAACAGGCAAACAAAAAAGTGTGCAGAGACAAAGAGGGCAAGGCAAAGAGGGGGACATAGAGATAGGCAGAGAGAAGGACAAACAGACAGACAGACAGACAGACAGACGGACAGACAGACAGACATACCCACAGAGAAAATAGACAGTCAGGTTCAGACCTACAAAAAATCAGACGGAGCGAGGCAAAGGAGGCGTGAGGAGACATACGGATTGACAAGGTAGAGGGAGAATGGGAGATGGAGAGGTGGAGTGAACATAATAATGTGCCCTGACGGTGTGAAGGCACTTAAAGCGAGATAAAGAGAGACACAAAGAGAGAGATAGAGAAAAACAGAGAGAGACAGAGAGAGAAAGAGAGAGAGAGAGATGTGATATAGAGCCAGGTCTGTAGGATTTAGGGGCTGAGACATATAGCATTCGATTAACTATGAAAAAGCCACACACACAAAAAAAGAAAGAAAATGCATTTTCTTTGACGTGTAAAAAAATAAATATAAACAAAAATATCGTATCCAATTATTTCAAAACTCCTCCTGCGTAATGTTTCAGCTCAACAGTTTTAATGAACAGCAGCTTGTGCTTTGTATTCCCTGGGCTACAGTTGTAGGATGTTTGAAACTAGAAATTGCAGCCTGACTTGTAGGAAAAATGGTATTGACAGCATCAGGCTGTGGCAGAAAGCACAAATATAATATTCTGAATGTAGAACTGAAGAAAAAAAAAACGAACTCATTAAGGAAATACACAAAGTAATGCTGTTATTATAACGATATTGTTATCTTGAGTCTGGAAATAACTAATCAATGAAATACACAAATTAATAATATTATAATATTAAGGCTGGGAATAAAAGGTGTGTGAATTTCGAAAGTAGAATCGTTAAGATTTTGTAAAGATAAGTAGAAAACGTTTATTAGAAGGGTTGGTCGTGAATAAAATAGCTTCTGTTAGTACGGACTTATTTTATGGACATGAGCTTACATTATATTTTTCGGACTTGTTTGAGAATGACTAACCGATCAAAGGGAAATCTTGTCAACTTTTAAAAGCTTATGGAAGAAAGAAAATTGTACCCGTAGATTCTGTTCTATCTAAAGAAAAATTTGAAGCAAGTAATGATATCCTGTTTAAACAAAGAGTTTTCTTCATTACAAAAAAAACCTAACAGTCATGTCCAGTATTGGACAAATACCAAACCATACTGATTAGTATGTATTTAGGTCAACAGGAAATGGAATGACAGTATTGGTACAACAAAGCTGGATCCAAAAAAATAACCCCAGAACGTTGTCGGTTTCTTAAACTTAACACCCGACAATAATCCATGTAAATTACCCAAATTTAAAATGTGATATCCCATTCTCCCTTGTTTTCACTGCAATAATTATATTATTTGATACACGTAATAAGAAAATAATTACATCACAAAAGTAGAATAAAAAAAAGACCATTGTTGAGAGAATAGGAATAAAGAGAGAGAGAGAGAGACAGGCAGAGATATATTGAGAGAGAGAGAGAGAGAGAGAGGGGGGGAGAAAGAAAGAGAGAGACATGAAGAAAGGGCACATATAGAGAGTGAGAGAGAGAGAGAAAGAAAGAGAGAGACATGTAGAAAGGCACATGTAGATAGTGAGAGAGTGAAAGAAAGAGAGAAAGAGAGAGAGAGAGAGAGAGAGAGAGAGAGAGAGAGAAAGATAGACAGGCAGAAAGAGACAGGTTGAGAGAGAGAAAGAATGAGAGAGAGAGAAAGAAAGAGAGATAGAGAAGGAGAGAGAGAATGGGGAGAGGGGGAGAGTAGCTACATAACAGTACTATAACAAGGCTCGGAAAAAGATGGGTGGTGGATAAACAATGTGGGGAAGGGGAGTGTGAGTGATTGCGGATAACTAGGAATGTCAGTGGGTATTACTGCCTCATGAGGCTTGTAAGTGTATATTATGAAAGGTCACAAGGCCGCTGTTTAGGCTGTGTCGGTTCTCAGGGCTGTACAAGTGCACCCTATGATGGTAGGCCTAACTCAGGCCATGGGTTGAGTAATGGTGGAACCACACACAAAAAAAGATGCAAAGCTGGCGCAGGTGTGTTTTGTCGTAAATCATCGGCATACAGATAAATATTCCCAATGGGATGCTTGATAGGGAACGCACGGGTAAAAAGAGACTCATTCAGACCCAGAGGAGAAGAAACGAACACAGACGTATATCACGAAATGTCTGTTATAGGTCGACGTACGTTTGAACTTTAAAATTAGGCTACAAGATGAGTAGGCCAGGTTAAAAAATGTTATAATAATTATATTCGTGTAATTTAGAAGTAGAATTATTATTTATTCTTTGTATCATGCAACCCAGTAACTGCATAATAATTTACCATCATTATCTCAACGTTTCTATTGAAAACGCGGTTCTTCGATCAATTTTATTCTTAAATAATTTCCTATAAACGATTCACATTTAAAAATCATCAATTTTAGTCGTTAACTTAAAAAAATTGCGGTATTTTCAGCGGAACTTTAAAAAAGTATTACATTATTGTAGAAGGTCGAACTTTAAAATGCCTTTTTTTCGTTAGCAAATGTCATGAAAAAAAACTTTAACTTAATTTTTGTATTTTGATTAGGATAAAAATAATTGTGATTGAAAACAAATTTCTCTTCCGAGTAGATTCAATTTACATTATCTTTTCTTCAAACAACAACGGATTAAAAAACCTCCAAAAGGCATTCTCGAAGTTATAGTACCGTGTAAACTGAACCCTAAGACATAGAGTGTTTCAAAGAAAAGTTGAAATTCTCAGATAACAACTTAGAAATAGTTTGCTTCAAATGAAAGCAAGTTAAGTTTAGAAAAAAACAACATAGCGGCGAAAAAGGTGCACCGAAAGGTTTAATAAATTATTTAGAAAGAACATAATCTTCGAAGTTAATGGATTTTTCGGCAGACAGAAAAAAGTGAGACCATTTCGTTCTTTGTTCTCTTAGAAAGGAGAACCCCGTTAATCTTCTCAGAACAACAAAAGTGTCAAAGGTTTTCACTAAAACACAAGCTTTATTTTGAACTCGAAAAGCGTTAAAGGCAACAAAATGATGAAGATTTTTTAAATCAGTAACTGCATAATAATTAGCCATCATTATCTCAACTTTTCTGTTGAAAACGCGGTTCCTCGATCAATTTTATTCTAAAATAATTTCCTATAAATGAAATCGTGAACTGAATTTTAAAAAATCATCAATTTTAGTCGTAAAATAAACGTGAACTGAATTTTAAAAAAGTATCACATTAGTGTGGAAGGTCGAACTTTAAACTTAACTTTATTCATTAGCAAATATCATGAAAAAACAACTTTTAACTTAATTTTTGTATTTTGTTTGTTTTCTAAATTAATGAAGTCCTAAGTTAATAGCCCCAGTTAGAAGATTGCAGAACCATTTTATCCCCTACAAATTTAGAATGGATCTCTATTGTTCTTAAAAATAACATCGGCGTTTGTTCTCGAATCACTAAGCAAGGCACATCAAAGATATCAGTTCTGACAACTCCTTGAAGAGTTGATGCATAAAAAAATTACTAAATGTAAACACTGTGCATTGGGGGTGGGGCATGGAGCTATGGGGTGGGAAAAAAGGAACAATAAAAAACAAAACAGAAAATAACAAGTAAAACGTATCAAAAACAGAAAAAACAAAACAGCATAATCATGGAAAGCACAACAAGAATAAATTAGTGGAGAAAGATAACAGCAAGAGATTACACTTTAAAAAATTAACAAAGGGGCAAACAAAGAGAGAGAGAGAGAGAGAGAGAGAGAGAGAGAGAGAGAGAGAGAGAGAGAGAGAGAGAGAGAGAGAGAGAGAGAGAGAGAGAGAGAGAGAGAGAGGAGAGAGGAGAGAGAGAGATAGAGAGAGAGAGAGAGGGAGGGGGGGAAGAGAGAGAAAATGAGGATAATAAGACATCCTAGAATTTTATCCAGAAAATAAACAGAGGCAACAACGCTGGTGGTCGAAAAGCTTTCGTTTGGGGGTTGATATCGGTTTTTATTATGAGTATAAACATTCGCCGTCATTGTAACAGTAGAAGTTTGAGAGAAAGGCAGAAATAGAAATACGAAAGTATTGAAGAAAGACTTTGATGCGTCAAGCCATCAAATCATCTCTTGAGAGAAACTGAGGAGATGGATGAGTCTCAGCCAAGTCTCTGGGCGCTGTTAATGGCTCTGGTCTAATAAAGTAAGCATGTAATATAGATCAGTGCACTGGGAAAATAAAAGAAAAAGAAAATTTAAAACGTGGTTTTAGTAAAAAAAAATTGTGGTTTCCTGTTGCGGTAGAAATATGTTAAACATAGGAAGAAACAATTTATAAAAAATACCGGTAATCTCGAAAAGAAGAGAAGTATCGAGTGAGTAAAACGAAATGTTTTGAGCAGTGCTCAGTCTACGAAAGTGCTGTTATGGATTTTTTTTTCAATCCGATTTACTCTGCCTAGTGTAGTACTTTCCTTTTCAACCTTTAGTTTCGCACTAAGAAGCAATGTCGACAGGCATTTTAATTAGTTTTTCAGATATTAAAACTATTTCAAAAAATAGCGTGGGGGGTGGGGGTATTTAAAAAAATGACAACACACCAAAATAATTGAAACCGGGTTACCCCGCCTACAGGCAAGAGGACAATTATTATCGTCAAGAAGATATAATGATTATTGATTTAAATTCCTCCAACCCTTACCACCCCCTCCAAAAAATACAATAAACGAGTGAAACAGAATTTGAGACAGCAATGTCAATGAGAGATGGTTCTGCGAATCAGGCTAAAATGAAAAAAATGGGAAGATGTTAAGATGTAAAGACGTGTAAAAAATGGAACAGGAAGAAAAGGAAACCGACGAAGCTTTCGTCTCAATGTATGAGTCAGGGCATGCTAGAGGAACTAATCTGTTGGTTAAGAGTTTGAGGAAAAGCTCACAAGCACAAGTGCATAATACATGACATGATCCTGAGACCACGAAAAATGTCGATACGCTAAGGGCAACGTTACATGCAATTCGCCAAAGAAACTTGGGCTCCGGGCAAACATGTAGAGGTGGTCAACGGTGGTAGCGAAATATATAATAGAATACTAGTTATGTAGAAATTCACGTTGATTTGCTTTTAAACTAAAGCGATGCTTTTTTTCTGAAATGGGGTACATTAATCACTCATGGAAACATGGTTCACGTTATAGGTAGAATTGCACGATTTTACACGTTTATCCATGACAATTATTATTTCTTATGTTAAACAATCACGTTCATAATTTAACTTCTAGAACTATACACCAAGAGTGGAATTATTGATTGTATCTCGTGTACTTGCCTTGCCGTGGCGATAGAGCTTGCGTGTCCTTATGAACTTGTGAGCTATTCCGGCGGGGACAGATCACAAGGGAGGGGCCAGACTAAACTGTACACATCAGGGTTACTTGAAGTCACGGCAGGCAGGTGATGGATGATATGTAGAGCAGCCAAACAGTTTGGGAACTGGTCTTCATTTCAATGTGCTAGGCAGATGACACTTTCCTTAAGTGCAATGGCTAGGACAACCTGCTCAATATGAGCACTGCCCCTATAGAAAGCAACTGCAAACTACTATAGGTATTTACTTGCAAAGAATAATCATGACCCAAAATATCTTAAAGAATAACGTTAACGACGTAAAGGAGCAGTCTGTCATTAACAGACCACTCTCGTCCGGTAGGGATAGTCACGTGCTGCAGGTGACACCCGACCGTCATCAAGCGACTGCACGCAAACTAAGAATGAAGATTGCTACATGGAATGTGAAGACTATGGCACAGAAAGGTAAGCTAGAAAACATAAAGCAGGAAATGGAGCGACTGAAGTGGAATGTTCTTGGGATAAGCGAGGCACGTTGGAAAGGAGCAGGTATGATAAAGTCAGGAAACCACTACATAGTATATTCTGGGGGAATGACACACGAGAGAGGGGTGGGAATGATATTGGATAAAAGTACTGGAGAAGCAGTGAAAGGATACTGGGCACTTTCCGACCGCGTCATGATTGTCAAGATAGCAGGCAAACCCACGGATATGAATTTCATTCAAGTGTACGCAAAACTATACACCAAGAGTGGAGAGTATCGACTGGTATCCACGAGATGGGTGTCAGAGGGGGCAGTGCCATAATTATAACTCACAACAGTCGCAGGCATTGGGTACTTACTTGAATCATTCATGGGTACACTATTGACCCATTGATGGTAACATTATTGACTCTTTCATGGGTACATTCTTGAATTGTTCATGGGTAATTTATACACTCCTTCATGGGTACATTATGAACCCACATGTGGATACATTATTGACTCTTTCATGAGTACATTCTTGACTCATTCATAGGTAATTTATTGACTTAATCATGGGTACATAATTGGTCCACGTGTAAATACTCTTTCGTGGGTACATAATTGAAACAATCATGGTACATAATTGACTGATTCATGGATACATTATCATGGTTACCTTATTTACTCATGCATGGACACATAATTCGGTGGTACATTCGGTGGTACATTATAGAATCAATCAAAGGTACAGCATTGACTCATTCATGGGTACATTATAAACACATTTATGAAAATATCATTGAATCATTCATTAGAATATTATTGACTTTTTAATAGGTACATTAATGAATCATTCAATTAAGTTTCCTCTCCTTTCCATTAACAAAAATAATGCTGACAGACAGACAGGTGACATCATCAATATTTTGGCATTAAAAGTAATTATCATGGCTCTGTCGATTTGAATACTTATACAAGAATGTTTTTCATATCAAATTAAGAATTTTACCTTACACCTTAGTGTGTGTCTGTGTGTATGTGTGTGCAGGCATGTATGTGTTTGTGTTTGTTCCCTTTTTCTCTAATTATATCAAGATAGCCTTGAGATTTTGCTTGCTTCCATGAACCATTTTTCTCCATAAAAACGACGCTTATACAGTCATGTAGCTTTTAAGTTCATGCATGTCTAGATAGACTATAAGAATAAACGAGCAATTATTGAGCTTGCTGTGATAAAATGTAAACAAAACCATCATTGGTTATTGTTAAGGAGCCTTGTATTAATAATAATTGAGACACAACTATTTTTGTAAGACAGCAAGAACGCGCTAATTTCTTCCAATCAACCGCCTATTCATCAAATTAAAAGATCTTTTGAAACAGAACTCAAACACAGCTCTCTAATGACTGGAAACAAGTATGCACTTTCTGAACTGTCGTGATTATAAGAAAATTTAAACATGCATATAATGAGCTATTCTTTATCGTAAACGAACTCGTTAGCCCAGTGTAAAAAAGAAAGCAATATGAAATAATGAGGTGTCTAGATGTTTCAGGCTAGGTAAAAAAATGCATGTAAAAACGAGGAGATTCTTAAATTGCATGTTTGGAGGTTATCTGCAAGAAAAGATAATAATTATCATTCCTCTTGAATAACATGCACACACAACCTATCCTTGCCAGTAATTACTTTGAATGATAGGCCTAATGTTATATTTTGCTTTGAATTTGAACATAAGTCATTATTTACTGCATTGTATAAGACAGCCAGCTGCATTTTTGTCTATTTTCAAAAGAGAAAACGCTGATGTCGATAAAAATGTGTATGCTAATAATCAATGTGCAAGATTTACAATGTATCATATAGAGAAAAAAAATAGTGTAAAGAAGATGATAAAGTTGCAACAAATCTCTTTGAAAGTTATATAAAGAAAGAAAAGCGCGCAGAAAAAAACCAAAGTAAATCAATCTGGGTCTGCACCTTCGTTCAACACGGAGAAGGTCGACATAACATTAATAATTGCTTCATTTTCCTCCCTGTTGGCTCGTAATAACAGTTTTAAATTACAATGTGCTCCTCGTATCGTTGCATCTTTATGACAGAAGAACTTTGAATAATGCAATACCTCGAGATGTGTCTCTTGCAATCTGCGTGGGTGGAGGTGAGGTAAAGATGAGATGAATCGAGTTTAGTTGTGGGCGTCGCATGTAGGAGAAGCGGAAATACAATCATGTACTCCTGGAAAAGTAGAAATTGTTAATGTTTTCTCCCACCTCCGTAGAGAAGGTAATGAATATGCGGATATAGAGAGGGGGAGATATAGCAAGCGATAACAAGGGTATTGAGAAAAACACGAAGAACGTTATCGTTTATATTAATTTATTAAAAGGTTGATGTATTGTTTGATTATTTTAAAAAGGAAAGGAAAAGAGAACTGATAGTTTCACTTTTTTGTAGGTTATCTAACAATTGAAAAAATAGTTGTATCAATATTATTGTTTTCCGAAGCCCTTATAAACATGAAGTATTTCACTTTTTTCATCATCATCATCAGCATCATCATCATCATCATCATCATAATAATGATAATAATAATAATAATAATAATAATAATAATAATAATAATAATAATAATAATAATAATAATAATAATAATAATAATAATAATAATAAAAATAATAATTATAATAATAGTAAAAATTTTATTGTGAAGTCACACATATAATTAGGTGATATTAAATTTTATTTTTTTAGATTTTATTTCATCACATGTCCATCATTAAAACTACATTGGCATGTATGTAAGAAAAACATAATATTCTGCCAGCAAAAACAATTTTTTAAAGTATTTGGAAACTTTTGATATCTTTTTCAATCCAATTTGGCTTGCTAGGCACCAAAAAAAGGCCCTCTTGAGGTTAGCACGGCCTGACACATTGGCACTCAAAACCTAGCTCGTTTTTCCTGGAGACTTGGATCGTCTGAGCGGATCATTTGCCAGCCCAGAGGAGAGGTGACGGGTATAAGAATAAAACTCTCCGAAATGGCATGCTCTCTTTTTTTCCCCACCTCTCTCACTATCACAACAAATTTGAAACTTGTTAACCCCGAAAAAATTGACTAGGCCTATACACTATTATGGCTGCATTGTGTCAAAAGAAATAATTATAATAATTTATATGTTACGCCTACTCACAAAGACGAATAAAATATGTAGGAGGTGAAAATCAATTTGGTAAAAGGGAAAGTGATCATTAATGTGAGGAAATGAACTCCGCTTTCTTCCAGGTCTTTCTTTTTAAACTATTCATTTTTTACTTTTTCAGTGAAAGACGTGTTTTAAAATGGCAAATTCTTAGGTTAGTTTCGGACTCTAAACTGACTGACAAAAAGAGTAGCATTTTACGAAAACACCTAATTTCTTTAACATTCCATCTGTTTAGTTAATTTACAAAAAATTAAATTTGTTTGTCGAGAAGCATTAGACAGTTTATATTACAATGTTGTCAGTATGCATTTCATGAGACAAATCTATATCGCTTGTAAATTAAAGAGCAATATTTTTCGCTTATAAACTCCACCCAAAAAAAAATAATTAAATCATTGTAATTATTGTTGTTACACAATTCTATTCAGCGTAAAACCAAGGCCGTTGTGTGGTGGGATGAGAGAGAAAGAATCTGCGGGAGTGAGGCACTTTCGTTTAGAGGATTCTTTTATTTGTACAAGATTGTATGCCGCTCCTAGCTTTGGGTGGCTGGTGTTGCAGCTTGCGGTTTGAAGATTGATGTCTTTTTCTGTCTTCTTGTCCGTTTATGTGGTTTAAGCACATACACGGTTTACTTCATTGTTTAAAGTAGGTCTACATAGATAATATGGGAAAATATATAATTTACTTTAGTATAATAATTATAATATATTTGGTAAGAGGTGAAGCAAACGACGCTGTTACGGTTGTAGTAAGAAAAGCATCTTTTAAAATATAATATTCCCAATTTTAAATATCACAATACAGTTTATTGTCGACATGTATTGAATCACTACACTAAAAAGCATAATTTGCAACATACATCCCAATATGAAGTTGATTTTGTTTTGAAAAATCGTTTATGAAGATAGTAGCATGCAATTTTTTTGAAGAAACATCCTCTACTTTCATTGCAAAAATGTTATCGCTATTTAATGAGGGTTTTTTTTTCCAGACAAACGAAACAATTGATAATTTGGAGCATGGAGGGTGTTAGATGCAATTGATGTTTTGATGTACAAATCACTTGATTTCTCCTGTTTGGAAACTGTATATGTGGGCAATACGTTATCAAAATTGGCAATAGTTTTAGGCTAGGTCTCTTATCTTAAAACCTTGGTCAAGGTGAAAGCTTTAATAATAAAAAAGGAAGATAATCCTTTTCAGACGCATATCTTCGGATTTAAAAGTTGTTTTTACATTCTAAAAGCCCTTCTATACAGATAGCAGCTGTCTGGATAACACGCTTGTTTCATATTCTTAATGGGCGGAAATTGGATGGCATGGTATTTACAAAATAAAAAGGAAGATTTTGTATTAATAATACACATCAACATTAATTTACCTGACATGTTTTGTACAACAATTCCCATAGCC
>RQTK01000443.1:258466-285966 GCA_003991915.1 Elysia chlorotica
CTACTACTACTACTACTACTACTACTACTACTACAACTACTACTACTACTACTAATAATAATAATTACATAACACTGCAGCTACTGCTGCTGAATCTGTTGTCACAGCTGAAGCTACTGTTGCTGTTGCTGCTATAGTTACTAACGACAAGAGGATGAAAAGCATTATAATAGATAGATACTTACCTTGCATACAAAAAAACAGGCACTGTATAATTTTGAAATTTAAATGATGGTAGTAATGTAGAAGTTATAAAATAGTGCACACACACACACACACGCTCACACACGGCTTTGCAGCAGTGTAAACAATTAAATGACTGATGAAATAGAAAACTTAATTTTTAACCTTTATTTCTCTCCACAAGAATTATATTTCTAAAACTATAAGGCAATAAATTCTTCACACCAAAATCATCAATGAAAATCAATGTTTAATGACTATAAAAGAAATTTGGTTAATGCACAATCCCAACAAAAAAAAAGTGTTAACTTTTGGAAGAGCTAAAATACCAAGCATGAGTTGATAGACCAAACACTAAAATAATACTACTACTACTACAACTACTACTACTACTACTAATAATAATAATAACATAACACTGCAGCTATTGCTGCTGAGTCTGTTGTCACAGTTGAAGCTACTGTTGCTGTTGCTGCTATAGTTACTAATGACAAGAGGAGGAAAACATACTAATAGATATGTACTTATATTGCATTAAAAAACAGGCACTGTATAATTTTGGAATTTAAAGTATGGTAGTAATATACAGACTTACAGAATAGTACAATGCACACACACACACACACAAGGCTGTGAAGCAGTGTAAGCGATGGAATGAATCATGAAATATAAAACTTCATTTTAAACCTTTATTTCTCTCCAAAAGAATTATATTTCTAAGACTATAAGGCCATAAATATCAATAATTAATGATTATAAAAAAAATCTAGTTAATGCACAATCCCAACAAAAAAGAGAAGGGTTAACTTTTGAACACCAAGCATGAGTTGATAGACCAAACACTAAAATAGTTTCCAATGATGATCTAAAATGGACATGCTGCAGAAAAAATTCTGAACATAGAATCTTCACATTTGCTTTTTTACTTCAATTTAGTTCAAATTTAGAAAATATGACTTTCTCACTGGAAGTTTTGTTTTTTATAAAAAAAAATTATGAAAACACACAAAATTATATCACAGAACAATGCATGGCATTACATGTAAACTCTTGAATGACAAAAATAATTTATATTTGAAAAAAAATAATGTTGAGATATGCACTTTAACGCCTCAATCTGTGGCTTGAATAATCTGGCGCATTCTCTCTGCATCCGTTGCCAAAGCCTTGTTATCTGGGTCTATTTTAAGGGCTGCCTCATAATCTCTAAGACCTAGCAGAAAATAATAAATTTTTAAAAATTTTGATGTACATCCATTAGCATTTTTTTTTACAATTAATAGAATTTTTAAAGTTTTATGAAAGAAGCTCATACTGAGATAGAACTGTAATTTATTAAATCTTTCAATTATAAAAAAAAAATAATTTCATAAGAAATAATTCTTTCTACATACTATCTACGAAAACATGTTTTCATTCTAGACAGATACTTAATACTTCAATTCCTTTATCTTCTAAATTTGTATTTACAATCATGCAATTATCAAAAACTTTAAGGCTACTTGAAAAGTAGTGTATGCGATCCTCGAAAAAAAATTCATACTACATGGTCATTTTTCCTAAAGATGGTGATGAAACAAAGTTAATTGATGCTGTATTACATAAAAGCTTACTCTCAGATTCTCACCTTCAACATAAAGCTCCAGCTCACAAAAGGCAGTACCACGTCTTACAAGAGCTTTGCAACGACTAGAAGCATTTTGAGGCACAGCAGGAAAGAGCAAGTCCATAGCCTACATTTATAGACATAACAAGAGTCGAAATTGTAGATTAGGGTGTGAAAAAAATACCTTATCAGAATATTTAACAGCAATTTAATTTACAACAAAAAATAGTAGATTTTTTCTCTCCTCTTTCTGGTAATGTTTTTTTTTTCTTAGTTTCCTTAGCCTTGAACGAGTAATGAGAAAAGATAATGGTATTTTTATGGAAGCAAAAATTTAATTGAAGATGAAAAGGTCAGGGATAAAATCAATTCTCTATAAATTTTTTTAAGTACTCATTTGAGGACATAGCAAAAGTTTCTAATAACATTTGCAAACTTAATTACATAACCATACACAAAATATTATTCTTAATCATGTAGCTTATTTTTTCAAACCACGAAAGCCAAAAACTTTCCTTTCTGGAAATTCATTAAAAAAAATGTTTGCTTATCAGCATTTGTGCTCTCTTTGATTTTGATATTAAGATAATTATTTGTAATGACACACACTTTCAAACGTAAATAAAAACCAAATTTTAACATTTGAACATGATGGAGAATGTAGTAATGGGTTCAATAATTTTTACTCTACCTTGGAACAATCTTCTATACACTTGAAAAAGTTTCTTATTTTCAAATGGCAGGCTGCTCTATTTGAGTATAATCTGGTGAGTTGTTAAGGATTTCTTTGAAGTGTGAAGGTATCTATTATTATTGATAAAACAGGTATGTGATTGTAAAAACAATGTGCAGTGCAGAGTCAAAAATTATTGAAAGAAATCATAGAGATTTTACATTTCTTTATTCAGATCAGAACTTTCTAGAACTGAAATCACACATTAAACTACAGTTAAAAAAGTTTGTCTCACGTTTTCTGACGGAGTGTTGGAGAACTAGAGTTAGGGTACTGATTTTACTATGGAAATGACATTTATGAGGCATGTTGCCGTGACTTAGTAGCCTCAGCTATCCATTCATTGCTGGGTTGACACATGGGACTCAAAATAACTGCATCTCCACTGAAAGGTTATTTAATCTTGTACTTAAAAAACTCAACATAAAGTAAAATCATTTCTATTCTTTTTAAAAATGTGCCTCAAAGGATACGATGGTAACTTTGGTGTCATTCGAATGGCATGAGTATAAGCGTTGATTGCTGACTTGTAATCCCCAGATGCAAAGAATGAACTGGGGAAAAAATGCTTCCATTTGAGTTTAAGTTAAAAGATTAATCATTTGACAGTAGTCACATAAATTTTCAACTAAAATGAACTATCAAAAAATACCCAATTTTGTTATCTGATAGAGACTCCAACTTATGCATCAAAATCAGTGCAGGCCAACATCACATCTTGAGCCCTTTCATACTGTTAAAATTTTAGTACACTGTGTACATCACAAGGTACCGAAGGTTTTAATGTAATTTGTTTTACTTAATAAGCCATACTCCATGCTAAATTTGCATGAACAATAAGATTACTTCAAATCAAATATCTAAAATAACAATATTTGATTATTCAGGCTCTCAGATTTTCAACCAAATTATAGAAAACTTATTCATATTTCCTGCTCTTTTCATTTTCTTGGTCTCAATCATTTGTAATGTAATATGAGATTTATTTTCTGTTTTAAAGCATCTGTGTTTGGTCTAATTATACTTATTTTGACTGCATTAAAGACTTACTTTCCCTTATCCAGCAGCCACTGTGGATTTTTTTCTTCCTCCTTTAAATCAGCATCTAGGGATAACTCAATAGATCTTTTCGCTTCAGCTTGCTTTCGCAACCACTGAGAGGAAGGGAAAGAATGTTTATATAACAAAAACATTTATGAGTTTAAAAAAAAAAAAGACTTTTATTTACAGAGTAAGTGTTTTCCGTCAACTAATCTTAAGATAACATTATGTACATTATATTGTTTTACAGTACTGGTGATGTGTAATGAAATCTAGGCAAAATCAGTAAGAAAAAATAATGTAAAATGTATACATATGTGCAAACAATATTTAGAAACATCTTATGGGCCAACTTTTATAACTGAAACACCATTTCTTGACTTTTTAAGGAATCTGACCTCTTCCTCCTGTTCTGTCTGTGACTCTCTCACAGGCGTTGGGAATGCTCTTGGCGTATGATTCACAATGATTTTTCCATTCTCTCTAGGGGGTGCTTTACCATCTTTCCCTTGCTTTTCAAAAATGTTGGCTGACCTTGCTAAAAAAAATGTTGAAACAAATCGTCTAAAAATGTAAATTCTGGGAATAAAATATATGTTTCATAAAGAATATGTACAGCATTTACATATGGTGTGACTACTAAAAATGATCTGCTTAAATACAGATTTTAGGTATTGAATCCTTTTTTTCCATGATTTTATTTGTTTTATTCATAAAAAGATACATTGAGAAATGTATCATGTAAAAAGACTCCTTGTTCTTTTTTTACCCAGTGAAATAAACTAGGGATTTAAAGAAAAAGATTCATACCCTTTCTCTGCTTTCTCCTTTCCTCTCTGTCCCTTTCTTTCTCAGCTTCAACCTGCTCTCTTTGTGCTTCCAGCATTCTTTCTTTTTCCTTTAACAATAATGAACAAGTTCATAATACTAACAAAAAAAAGATAAAAATGCAAAATAGATATAGTACAGAGGTGCCAACAAAAAAAAAAAATCCTGAGCTTTTCACATCACATGCATGTGGAATCTATGTGATTTCAAGCATTCTTTATATTAAAGTAAATTAAGGTAAAGAACAAACAACAATTCATCTAAAAAATACTTGCTAGCTAAGTTATAAACAAAACATTTTCAAAAACAGGTTTTTCAGATTTTTAAGTAAGGATTATCCTGGGCTCTGAAAAAGTCCCAAAACTGTTGAAAATCCTGATTTCCACATTGATACTGAAATTTGGCACCTATGATTACAAATGTATGAAATATTTTACAAATTGTATCTACAAAGAGAAAAAAAAATTAAAATAAAAAGTCTACATAAGAAGAATAATAAAACAAAAAAGTTTGGTGTAGTTGTTTATTTTGAAAACCATCCACCTATCATGTTCATATTTCACTAAGAAGATATTTTGCTAAAACAATAGAAGTAAATCAAATAGTGACTACCAAGTAAAACAAAACTTATTTGTTTAATTTTCACATGCCACTGTATGAATAGGACAAATGTATCCTTAAAGGGACATGATGAGCTATGTTTACCCAATTTCAAAAACTTTTGAGTTTGCACTTATAAGTTTTAGATGTACTTTTTATGTGCCATATGTTCTAACAAACTATAGGTAGTATCAATTTTAATTCATATATGATCTAGTATAATTCAAAGGCAAAAAATAAATTAAATATTGAAGGCCCAACTATTTACCTTTTCAGCCAAAAGTCTTTGCTCTTCTTTCCATCTTTCAAGATCCTCTGTGGCCTTTTGTCTCTCACTTTCTTTGATATTTGATATTCGAGTTCTTTCTTGTTCTTCAAGCTGCAACATAGAAAATTAGAAAAGGTTGAAGTGACTTCAATTTTACCCTATAACACCATGCATGGATTAAGCAAAAATTGTGCAAATATTCCTAATTATCTTTATGCGCAAGATTTTTTACAGACATTGACGATCATGGCCTTCTATTTCTTTCTGTTATCTGTTGCATTGATGAAAAATTAATCGTTTTTCATTCATTTTATTACTATAAAAATGGTTTCTTAATCTTTTTAATGCATCCAAAAAATGTAAAGAAAAGAAAGAAATTTGCAGCAAAATGATACCATATCATTCCATTCCACAGCAACATTATGTCTAGAATTTTGTACTCTGATTTGTAAAATTTAATTGTTCATTTTTATGTCATCAATAAACTTACCTTCATCATCTCACTTATAGCCAATTTTTCATGTTCTCTTTTCGTCTCTGCATTTTGCTTTGTCTGTTCTTCTAATCTGTTCTTGATTTCTTCATGAGCTTCCTCTCTTTTTAATTTCATTATTTCTTTATTCACTAAATATAGAGCAAAAGCAAATAAATTATGATTGATAAATTGCATATATTAGAATTTTAGTTGATTTAAAAAAAAGAATGGAAACATACCTTGAATGTTAAGCTCCTTGACTGTGATTTTTAGAACAAAATACTCTATCTTTTCAATGGAATAGAATTAATGAAAGTGTATATGCACAAGCTACCAGTGGATTGTAAATTGTAATATCATTTTATGTTTTACTCAGCATCTTTGAGTGAGGATTTAGCTCTCAGTTTCAATGAAAACTAAAACTAGTACTGGCAGTTAAATATTATTTTACTTATAAATAAAAGTTACAAATCAGTCTCATAAGAAGTTCTCTGGGGTTTTTTTTTACTTCTTTGATTATTAAAAAAGGGTGAAGATAAGAAAGCAAAACTTTTTTCTCAAAAACTGACCATTTGCAATGCAAATAGGCCCTACCTGAATCAGGGTGTTGTAAGGTTTTCCACAGAACAGGTTCCTCCTTGTATAATTTAAATGTGACTGCTCCATTCCCAATCTGAGCAGATCCTTTTGCACTGTCTACAGGTGCAAATAAAAGGCACTCAAAAATATAAGGTGGGTAGCTCACCTGCCAACAGAATAAAAGAAAGGTACATAGTTGTTAAATGCTACATTAGTTTAAAAAAAAAAGAAAAAAAAGGAAAGAAAAAGAAAATCGAAAGAGTCAACCAAATTAATTTTCAAAAATAAGCCTTTCTAAAAAATAGGGGGATATTGGAAATATAACTGAATGATGTCCCTGACATCCTCCAAAAGAACCCTACATTTATCATCTTAGACCTAAACCGTTGGGAAAAACCTTGTCAAGAAAACATAATGTATGCCTAATTGAAATTATTTTACATTCAAGATACATTAAATCCTCTCTGCATTTCCAGATGGGCATATCTCATTTTTTTCTAGACCTATTTTGAAATGCATTTGGACAAGTGTTTTTATTTATAACCCTTCGTTTAAAATGCCTGTAGGTGTATTAAACGGTACATAGATCTAACTATATCTTTAGTTTGTTAAAACTAACCGACTCGATTTAATTTTAACACCACCATTAGAAAAGTACTGACAACATCAAACACAATAATATGCTTATTTTTAAAATGGAATATGCCAGCCTGCTCTCTCAGTAAAGAAAATAAACTTACTTTTAAGTAATTTTTGCATGAAGTAATATCAACTCTATTTGACTTGACGCCTTTCAAAGGAACTGTGATCCAGACCATAGTATCAGTCTCTTCCCAAACATAATCTTTCACGACAAGAGGCATATTCTAAGATAACTGTGTAACTTAAATGTATAGCTTGTATTATCAATACATGAAAATGTTCAAAGAAAATCTGAATTCACTATCTCCAAATCCTTGTAAACGGAATGTTAACCGGCGATTTCAAGACCGGAAGTTTACAATTGACAACCATGTTTCTAAGTCATTAAAAACTGGTAGTAAAAGTATCCCAGAACAAATATATGTGTTAAATATCATAATAGCTGTATAATAGAGACCTCATTTACAAGGTTCATGACACTTGGAGTAAATTTATGAAAATCAGGTTAAAGAATAGTTTAGTTTAATCATAGCAAGATTACAATGATCTTTTATGTAGCTTTGTTTGACAACTAAGTAAAATATTTTTGTTATAGTTTTTAAAAATTTCAAGGGAAACCACTCTATACAAATTATAAGCTTAGTCGAGGGATAAACGAATCGTCGAAATCGAATGAAAAATAATACTATAGTCTGAGGCAGTGAGTGTTAGATCTAGACTCCGAGGAATACATTCTAATCTAGATTTTTCAGTAAGTCTTTCCAGATATTTCACTAATCTTACGATGCTGCCCAATGGCCACTAGTTAGAATCCCTTTCAGTTTCAGTTGGCTGAGTCTATACGCACAATATAATAGGCCTAGTGTTTTTGTTCAATCAAACGCTGTTTATCGCAATGCGGCAATTGTTAGATTCTAGATCTAGATCGAGTCTAGATCTAGATCTAGATCTATCTTTCTTTAGACCTAGGGAACGTTAAATTAGCCTGAATGTAAGACCAAATCATTGGATTTGAACAAAAACACTCAAATATTAATTACAGATAGGCCTAGATCTATTGGGCAATAATTGTAGTAATTATTAATCTAGATCTAGCAAAATGTGGCCGAAAACACTAGATTCTTTAAAGATCTAGATCTAGACTCTGTTTGAACTAATTCAAATATCGCTTATTATTTGTTTAACTCTCTGTAATGTTTTAGGATTTTAGCAAAGAAATAATAAAAACTGTTCACACGTTTCTTTGACATTCGGAAAAAAACTCACAAATATATTTAGCTGAACAATCGTTTGCTTCATCGAGTCAAATTACTGGTAGAACTCATAGGCACAAACTGTAGTGTGTTGCCATTTTCAGATTCTAGAGAAGCAAAATCGGTGGAAGGCGCAGTTTTGTATCGCTTGCGAGTGGCATCAAAGAATTTTAAAGCTTTAGAACTCCTTCTTAATTGTGTGTGGTTTTAAGAGTTAAAAAGCTAAGCTATTGGTGGGTTGCAATTAAAATTTGTGTAGACCTTACAAGCGTTTTAAACTATTTTATGACGCATTTGAAAATTTTCTACCAAAAATATTTGTCAAAAAAGTCTGACACAAACAGTAAAACTTTGATGGTATTGGATTTTAAAAAGAGGATGATCATGATCCAATCTTTAACATGATGTAGGCCTATACATGTAATATGAGTTCATTGAGTTCCTGGATGCCAGCAGCTGTCATCGAGATACACACACCAATGATGCCAATTCAAATACTGTTAAGTTTAGATCAAATCCCAAGCAATTCTAATTGTGAGGTTTCAGCTGCATGTAATTCATTCATTTATATTATTTGTAGAAGTGATTTTAAAACTTTATACATAAAATAAAAGGTCAGCTAAATTGGTTTGGGAAGCACCAACAACATTTGGGCTTGGTTTAGACTACCTACAGTAAAACATGACTACAGTGGGACTTTTGGTTTTTGTTGCCGGCAAGCTCCCGTTGTAGACATGCAACTTTAGAATAAAAGTCCAAAATTTTAGCACTGAAATCATTTCCCTTTTGGAAATAAAATAAACGTTAACCATCACCCTTGAAATCTAGACTGTCATTAGTGAATTGGTAAATTGTTTGTTTTTGTTGCTCATTTTCTTTTCTTTTTGTACAGTTACTCAGGATCTGAGACGGGAACCTAACACTACAGTAACATGCGTTGCGCTCTCCTCCCCCAGCTCCCTTTGTCTCTCTTTCTATGAACTTGAGTCTCCCATCTCTAATTCATTCATTTGTTGGCTGATCATTGACTGCATGCCTGTTGAATACCCCTTCCTACACGTTGCATCACACTACACATTTGCATGCTTTGTCTAGACTGGTCAAGGGTAGACTCGCTGTGTCCATCTCAATTTCCTCAAAAAGGATTAATAAAGCTATTATTATAAAATCATGTTTTCATTGTCAGATTTTGGACAGAACTCCAGCTCCAGCAGATAAAAATGAGTCGTCGTCAAACTCCCAGTGAATTTTTGAATCAAATTCGAGGTCGTCCTGTGATGGTTAAGTTGAACTCTGGAGTGGACTACAGAGGTAAGTGTTACCAGTTTAACAATGTTATTAAGTACACCAAATTTGGTTTTTGAATATTAATCAGGCCTTGTTTGTACCCATATTCTCTTTTAATCAACTTGAATGGCATATATAAAATGTTGATATGTGGTTGAGTTCATGTAGAATACATCTCTTATGAATCAGTGAATGCCAAATACAAGTTTTACAATTTTTGCTTGAAAGCCATAGATCTATGATAAAATAGTATTTTATTGTTAATATAAATACTATAGCTAAACGGATGCATTGATTTACTAGATTGCAAGAACAATTTCTGGAAAGATGTTATCTGTATGAGCACACAATATTTTGATTTTTTTTTTTTCTTACATATAATCAATTTAGCTGTAAAGGTTAAAATTCTGCAATGGACAGTGCATGTTTCTTATTTTACATGTTATATGTTATTTGTCTACAAATATTTTTTATTAAAGAAATGTGGCAGTTGCAACATTGTGACAATACTAATTTTCTCCAGTTAATTTTTAGAAATTGAAACCTTTTTCCAATTTATCATTTTTTTTTTTTTTTATAGTTTAGCAAATTAATTGTAGTATTTGGAATCAGAGCTGTTGATAATCAAGAATTCAAAAAGAAAGGGTATCATTACCCCCAAAAAAATAGATGGTTATATTGTAAGTAGAATTGACTATTCAGTTCTGGGCAGGAGCCTTAAATCAGGCTGATTGGAAGACTGACAAGCTGTTAAAACTAAATATTTTTTTTTCTTTAGAACACTTAAATGATTATATTTACTTATCAATTATGATATTCATTACTCATTAGGTGTCCTCTCCTGTTTGGACGGCTACATGAACATTGCTTTGGAGCAGACAGAAGAGTATGTGAATGGGCAGTTGAAGAACAAATATGGAGATGGATTCATTCGAGGAAATAATGGTAAATCTTGTTGGAGTGTTCATCATTTTTTTACCTGAATGAGTTTGTGTAGAAAAAACACTCTTGGCCATATTGCTATTTTGTTTGCCCTTTGGTTACAGTAACTGCACATTTTACCTTAAAAGACAACAGGCTCCCCACAGTTCTGTAACTTCAAGTTACAATTTATCCTTCAGACCCCTCTGGATCTGTTCTCTTACTGAAACTAAATGAAAAAAATTTAAATCTTTTCATTGATATTTTTAACAAGGATATATACTTTCCAAAATACATGAGATAGGGTATTCAAAAGTGTACGATTTTGAAAAAGACCTTCCAGTGAGAATGTAACAATTAGGTTTGCATCAATCAGACCAGAGCCATGGCACCTATTGAGGGGCATTCCTCAGTAGTCAGTTTATGCTACAACCAAGCCTTCTTGTCACTTGTATTATTCATTTTATCATTATTATTACTGGGTAAAAGAAAATTTGTTAGAGATGTTTGGGACAGGAGATTATCCTTTTATTTAAACCCACCTCTTTAATTACACGATTACTTACTTTTTTTTTTAGCTAGTCTAAGCTGTTCATGTCCTAAAGATAAAAGTTTATGTTCATAAATTAAAGCCATTGATCTTTTTTTTAGCTGTTATACAGATACACAGTTACATTTTTATCTATAGACTTATGTGGAATCCCCAAGCTGTAAATAATCTTCATTCTGATCAGCATGTTATAAGCAATTCAATGTTTATACACTGTATCATAAATTTGTGGGCACAGTCTATATTTTGTAAGCAAAAATTAAAAAGTTTTGATGTTATTTGTTTTACAAACTAAAAATAAAATTTTCAGGCATATTTTTTTTCTCTATTTTCAGTCTATATTTTGTTGATCAAACTTCAAATTATTTGTCATTAAACTTTAAAGAATATTATTGATTGTAAGGACAACAAATTCAAATGTTTTTACAAATTTATTCTTTTCTCCCCAGTGCTCTACATAAGTACCCAGAAGAGAAGATGAGAGTTGGAAATATTTTTTGGATTTCACATTTTTGTATGAATTTACATGTGTTTGGTTACTTATAATATTCTAAAGTAAAAAAAAAATTGTTATTTTCATCTAGTGTTTCATCAGTTTTTATAATGTTTAAACTTTGTGTAGATTTCAAAACTTACTCCTTAAATCCTTTTTTTCCGCTCTCACTGCCTTGCATACATTATTCATGAAGGGTGTCCATTTCTAATATGAAAATGTAACAATGCACTACAAAGATAAATAACCATTTTCAAATATGTTTATGTCAAACACATCATCATTCGAGGGGGGGGGTTGTATCTTTCCATGAGACTTATTATTCTTCACTGTTGTTTTTAATGTAATCAATGTGAAACTTTGTTGCTTATTTTTCATATTGATTTGAAAATTTGAAGAAAAATAAAAGATTAAAAACATCTGAGGAAAGGTACAGACTCTTGTTTTATATAATCAAACTTGTCTTTTTCATATATAGGACGTCAATGTGTAAAATTTATCATTTTATCGAGGGATGACTATCTCATTGTTGAGTTAAATCTATCTTTCGATCAGCAACAGTCATAGAGACCAAATGCATGAAATGTTGACCTAATCATGTTAAAAGTTTGTCTGAAATTACAAAAACACATTACATCTTCTAAATTTATTACATGTTAAGGTGACAGGAACAATTTGCAAGGTATTAGGTGTAAAAGCGTTTAAAGCAGGCCTTTTACATGTAAAAGTAAAATATAACTATGAGTCAATATGACTCTCAAATAAGGTTAAGATTTGTTAGAAATTGGTTGTACTGCCAATCATTCAATCTGTCAAATTTGTGTATATCTTTAATATAAAAATACACATAATAATTATCCGAAAGACTTCAAAATAAAATGTTTAATTTAAGTCTTTTTTATTATTTTAATTTATAAGTTACGCGTATGGTCACTTTACTGCAATTTTGGCACAGTGCATTTTCGCTACTTCTGAGAATAATAATCAATAGAAACTGGTTTACCTCCTTGTTTTTGCTTCATGTGGACAAAAATGTCTTATAAGACAAAGCAAAAACTTATCAACATGTTTTTAATCTGAAAGTTTTATTACATAGATTTCATTTTCACCTTTTTAACAATATATATCACTTGCATTTCTCTCACTTATGCCATAACTGTAGCACCTTGACGATATAAAAGATAATGCATTAATATATCCGAATTACAATGCCTTTTTAAACACTTTTGTACATATACACCGTAGGTGCTTTACTTAGTTAATTGGAGGCTAGATAGACACAACTCTTGAAATACTATCAATAACATACATGTGACTTTCAAGGATCAATTAAGACTCAGGGCTAATTGGAATATTTAGATGTTATACATACATGTATTTGATAAAGCAGTCACCAATTTGAACTCTAATAAAACAAATTGTTTATTCAAGATAGAATGATTGTTACATTATGAAATTCTGTATAAAAAAATGCATGTGCAAAATTATAGAAATTAATTCACATACTGGGATACTTAACATACCGAAAGAAAATATTGTGGCAGCAAAAAGATTCCACTCTATTTTTGTAACTCTCAGATGACAGTAACTATTTTGATACTAAAATCGAACTAAAATATGCAAGAGACATCACATTGTAATGGAGTTTAACAACAACAGTAATAGTACAAGTAATAGAAATAATTCAATAGTGATGAACAAAATTGTAGCAACGAGAACTCAAAATCTTTGGTTGTGCTTTGACAACCATTTCAAAAGTATAGCAGAATACAAAGTACCACTGCTTAGGATTTGTTGATTATGAGTAACTCAGAAAGCATTCAACTTTATGGAATTCGAGCCTCTCTTCAAATCCCTTGAAATGAAAGGTATAAATTCACCATAGATAACCACTATTCGAGACATATACAGTGCAGCCACCTAGACTTTTAATTTAACTCGAAAGGGGGACAAGACAGGATGACATCATAACACCCAAACTATTTTTCAGGCTCTAGCGTAGTAAGCACGACACAAGAGAAAATGAGATGCTCACCTCAATAAATGAAGGAAGAAAAAACTAATATCTTGGCCCATAAATATATATATCGAGATTCGGAGGAAAAAACAAAACAAATTAATAATAAAAAAAAACAAGTGCGCTAAAAAGGTAATTTTTTTTCAACAGATCTTTGTTCTCTAGAGGGATTTTTTTTTTTCCTTCATGCAATTTCCAATAAATGCTGGTATAATTATTATCAGGGAACTAAGTTTTAGTTGATACTTTTAGATTGAGTTCATAAATTTCACAATCACATTATATCCTTAAAAAACATTTACACTTATCACACTAAAAATAGTGAGAGCAATTCCATATGTATATGTTCGGACACTTTTGTGGTAACTGGTAAGGTATTTTGCACAGAAAATCTCTCACCCTTCGAAAGTATCATAAAAATATAAAATGTATGTCGTTTTAATTTTATTCTGGAACAAAAATATTAGGCCGTAAGTATTGCTTTAAATGTCTATGGCAGTAAATTTTGGTTTAGTGTCATCCCCATTGGATCCATGATCAGGCGGAGCTTTGGGCGGACAGAATAACGCTGTCTCTTGGTCTGATAATGATGTTGGTGATTGTGGGGCCTTCTCAGTTTGAAATCCCAAGAAAGTGCTAGGGCTTTTGTCTTCATCTGGAAAAGATAACATTAAAAGTAATTTAGCATGTTAAGTAATTATCACCGATATATGTAACTGTAACATAACAAGGTTAACGTGTATGTTTGAGTACATGATAAACATCTTCATGTATGCCTATTATCGTTGGTTTTGTTTTTAATGGTGGCTTAAGCACCAGTAAATCTTAAATCAACTACGGTTCAAATTACAATGTGTACATGGATAATAGGCATGTGTACGTGGAAACTTTAATGGTTTTCGCGTATATGGCCCCAAACATAACACTTGATGTAAGCAATTTTCACCAGTCTAAAATATGTATACATAATTATGTAAGTAATGGAACATATTTTTGTCAATTCTCTACATGTACGTCATTTTTTAACATTATACACCTAAAAGAAAATGCATTTTACTTAGTCTTATATAAAGGTATACAATACTATGTTATTTATGTACATGTATACACTTACATGCAATACAATGTATGTAAGTTTCAAATACAACATGTAGGAACACGACTACTGAGCACCAACTTAAAATGGGGGATGGGTTTGGAAGACGATGCAGCTCAGTTGTAAGAGCACGAAATTTCTAATCCTGAACCCCCGTTTTGAATCTGTCCTTCTTCTTACTGGTTGGGTCGGTGACAATATACATTTTATTATTGCCACTGGCTGAGGTACAAGTCCTGATATCTCAGCTCAGCCTGTCTATTAGAGACACCGCGTAAATTGTACATGGGTCGTCCACAATATACATGTACATTATTATACATGTAGCCCAGCTGTTGACATTGAACGTTAAGAATAAACTAATATACGTCATTTTTAATAAATTAATGTAAGTTCAATTGCATAGTACATGTACTATCGTATCTGCATGGTAACCTAGGAGATCTGAGAAAATACAATAGCCCATCTCACTCTCCCTGTAGAAAAAATTCGTCCATACTACATAGTGCTATTCCAAGGTACCAACCTAAAGACCAGACCCAGGTACATCGTCCCAGTCTGATGCCGAGCTTTTTGGAAAAACCACAGGCAGCGCACGAGATAGGTTTGCGACAGTGTTGACAATAGCCTGATAAAACAGCGCCTATGACTAGCAGAAGAAGCACAGTCACTGCCACCCTGGAAAAAAGGAGAGGATTTAAGCATGGATCGGACTTCAAGTATATTATGTACAGGAGTGAGGACATGGGACAGAAATGCGTTACAACATATTTTATTTCTTAGGCGATAATCGTTTAGGTATTGCATTTCATTGCTGTCGATATTGTGACATGGCATAATTATGTATTGTGTGTTTAGACCACCCCTTGGATGTATGTTACACAATGAGAGTATACTAATTGCTATAACTTATTAAACTTATGTATTGACATTTTTCCTTATAAAAACATACAGGTATTAAGTCGCGGAGTTATTTCTTGGAATTAAATAAAAAGAAAGGCTTCGTCAGCTGTTAACCGTAAAAAGATGACGGATCAAATAAAAAAAATAAATGTGTATTAATCTGCAGTGCTTGACAAACAAAATTTACATACTTTACATGTATACTTTATTCTAAACAGCATTGCGAAATATTAATTTTAGTTACTTAAGAGAGAAAAAAGATACTACCAACGAAGAAAAAAATGTCCCATAGACTCATAATTAACACAATGCACTAAAGACTGCGCACAATTTCTTGGTAACCTTTCCGTTAATAATCTCATTTTTTGTTTCTTTGTTCATTATTTTTTTTTTTTTTTTTTTTTGGGGGGGGGGGGGGTTGCTTTAAGTTGCACATTAACCCTCTGTTTTTTTTCTTCTATTTGAGCACCGACATTAATTAGATCTTACCAAAAATACCAGTGTTGATAGAACATGAAATCTGAACTTTTGTCACAACACTTGTTTTCACAGCAAGTCTGAGATAGCGTGCATCTGAAATGTAGGTTTAAGTGTAAAAAAAAACATCGTTTACATCGACAACTGTCAAAATCTTTAAAAAAATTGCCACAGTCATGTATAATTATCGTAGCCGTTTTTATTTTTTATGTGTAAAATAAAGTAATCTCGATATATTGCGTTTTACTATTGATACAAAAGCGTATGCATGTATCTAGTGATCATTTAAAAAAAATTTAAACTGTTAAACGAAGAGAGTTTTACTATCATTATCAATACTAGGCTTTTAACTTTCATCAGAAGCTGTGGGTTACTCTTTTTATTTTGGGTGTACTTGAACGTGATTTCAAATTACATGTACTTCACAGCAATGCACGTGTCTATTCTAATTGTTCAATGCAAACATTACTAAGTCTTACTAAGTTATGAAAATGATGCTAAAAGCAACAATACTTTTTTTTAAGGGAGGAACATGTGATTAATGGACTATAGTAGGGGGTGGGGGTTCTGGTAGAACATCGGCTTCCGACGCAAAAGGTCCAGGTTCGAGTCCTGGCGATTGCACTCCCTACTGGTTGGATCGGTGTCAGTATAGTGTAATCGGCTGAGACAGGAGTCATGGTATCCCCGCCCTTTCTCCTTTATGGCAACACATTCAATTGTCAGACGTTAGTCTTGGGGCCCGCCCACAATATTGTCTATATAGTGCTGGACGTTCAACCAACTCAACTCAACGCGTTGGTTTCTCATCATCTAACGGCAGTGGGATGTGGGATGTTAAACCAACTCAACAACTTAACTCAACATGGACTATAGTATAATTAATGAGAAGGGAAACCACAATTCCTCAAACACCAAATATTTGAAATTCAAGGATAAATCCTGTCGTAGGGGTAACTGAAAATGTGTGGAAATAATAAATAATAAAAGAGTCACCAAATTGAACTAACGGTCAAAACCTCAACAGAGATAATTGTTTCGGCTTTATTGGGCCTTCTTCAGTACACAAAATTAATGATTAAGAACAGTTTACAAACATCAGATAAGATAAGATAAGATATACTTTATTGTCCATCCAAGGAAAATTTTTGTCGACTGTCAAAATCTTTATAACAATTGCCACAGTCATATAATTATCGTAGCCGTTTTTATTTTTTATGTGTAAAATAAAGTAATCTCGATATATTGCGTTTTACTATTGATACAAAAGCGTATGCATGTATCTAGTGATCATTTAAAAAAAATTTAAACTGTTAAACGAAGAGAGTTTTACTATCATTATCAATACTTGGCTTTTAACTTTCACGAGAAGCTGCGGGTTACTCTTTTTATTTTGGGTGTACTTGAAAGTGATTTCAAATTACATGTCCTTCACAGAAATGTACGTGTCTATTCTAATTTTTCAATTCGAACATTACTAAGTCTTACTAAGTAATGAAAATGCTGCTAAAAGCAACAACAAATAAAAGGACAAAAAAAAACGAGTAAGAACAAGTGAGAGGAATATGCGACTAATGGACTATAGTAGGGTTTGTGGCAGCACATGAAACTGTCAGACGCTAGTCTTAAGGTTCGTCCACAATATAGCCTATATAGTGCTGATGTTAGACGTTAAACCAACTCAACATTGACTATAGTATAATTATGGAATAGTGAAACCAAACCTCCTCAAACACAACAAATATTTGAAATTCAAGGATAAATCCTGTCGTAGGGGTAACTGAAAATGTGTGGAAACAATCAATAATAAAAGAGTCACCAAATTGAACTAACGGTCAAAAGTTCATCAGGGATAATTGTTTCGGCTTTACTGAGCCTTTTTCAGTACCCGGTACACAAAATTAATGATGAAGAACAGTTTACAAACATCAGCCATAGGAACATAGACTTATCACCCCACCCCAAGATAAAATATTGTAATCAAAATCAAAAGATGATCAAAAGTCTTTATGTATTTATGAGTTAAAGTCCATTGGGAAATGAATACTAAAGTAAAAACGTGAGTTCCATGTAAAAGACTCATTCAACGACCAAACTACACCATAATAGTTTCTTTATCATCTTTGGTCAAAGAATCGTACAAGTTGCCGATTTCATCGAAGTGGACACATTAATTTTTGCATTATTAGGACAGCAATAATTAGCCTTCTAGCCCAACAATACCACAACTGTGTCTAATATTTTAGTGATATAGACCATTTTAACTCTTAATGCAAAATTATGTTTGTTTATTTCGGTGTCAGGACCTGTTAATTTTGGACAGCCTTGGCAATATCGCTACATATATTTCTAAGCAAAATATTCTTTTTCAATTCCCTAGCCTAATACAAAATGAGTTTTCAAAGCTTTGATTTCGATAATTACGACGGAGAAAACTTTTAAAGATAACATGATAACTGAACTAGCCGTGCCAAAAATTGATAAGCATCAATTAGAAAAAAAAATCTAAGTTAGAGTCCAGGGGTCGTAAGTACATTTGTCGGATTTGTTTACGACTCGTTTTAATTCTAAGAACAAGAAGGCTTACGACGGCGTGTAAGCTACCGCTACATTGTACTTACGATCCTATGTCTTCTTGATGAATTCCTATTCGTAATTATAGTCATAAAAATATACAGATAACCTATAGGTTGCTGCACAATGTGTCAAGAAGTGTAAAAAAAAAAAAACAACAAAAAAAAACTGCGTTCCATAAACCATACTGTTAATGTTAAATGGTAGTAAAGGCATACATTATTACGGATTAAGACTTTTTGAGAAATCAATGAACAATTTTATGGACCCATACAATTCATGAATTTACAAGAAAAAAAGTAAACTGTAACTTACGTGACATGAACATATCTCCCATTGTCATCCGAGAAGCATTCAACCGGCATCTTTTTTTACCAATAGAACTGGGAAAAGGGTAAATTAGAGATTGAACATTTTTCTGAAGAGAGAGAGAGATTTATAATAGAGAGAGGGAGGGAGAGAGAGAAGAGAGAGAGAGAGAGAGAGAGAGAGAGAGAGAGAGAGAGAGAGAGAGAGAGAGAGAGAGAGAGAGAGAGAGAGAGAGAACCTAATCAGATGAATTGGAAAACGCCAGGGCATATACATACAATGAAAATGAAAGTGAAATCAGTTCATGACAGTTATTACTATTCCTGTGGTCTAATATTAACCGTTTTAACATTTTGTTAAAAATAATTATATTTGAAATTAGTTAAATTAAGCTTGGAATTTTTAAATTTCATAACGGAAGAATAAAGATACATGAATCCATTGATATAAAGAGTATACAGCATTACTGAAACTACATATCGCAGGGGACAAATTGTGTTTGATAAAAGCCTAGTTTCCATTATGGAGTCAAATTTAAAATAATGGACTTGCAAATTTGGGCTTGATAGAGAAGCGCACACTTTGATAAATATTCAAAATCCATTGAAGATATTTTTATCCTTTTGTTAACTCACAGCGAAATCAGTAGCATATCTTTTATTTGCTAATTTAAAAAACCATTGAAAGTAACGTAGTATTGAGTTTAATTACATGGTTCCGTTATTTTACTATTATCGTTTACATCTTTGCATTTAAACAATCTTTGATTAACGATGCTCCTTTTATGTCGTTTTCAGTATTGCAAAAATGCGGAAACTATTAAGTTTGCTAAATCTACAGACAAAAGCTGTAGATGGAAAATTATCAAAATTGATTTTTCCTAACGGTTGATGAATACGTGTGTGTTCTAAAATCCAGGAAGTATGCTATCTTAGCATAAGCTTATTAGCATTAAGAGCACTTTACCTTTTTGATGAAGCTACAGCATTAGCATCCTAGTCATAATTATTCTTTACGACTGAGGTTGAAGCCGTGACATCCTAAACGAAGCTGTTCAAAAAAAAAAGAAAAAAAGAAAAAAAAAGAAAAGTTCGACAACGTATGGATGTTTGAATGTTTTAAGTTTACGTTTTGTTTCTGTTTTACTTGAACGGCTTTTGCTACTTTTATTAATGCAGTATTGGTGATTAAGAATATAATATAAATTATTAATACAATATTTTAAACATTTTCCAGATAAATTTCGCAATTAAACAATTACTGATTGTAAGAATTAGAATATCCATATAATGCAGTTCTCTATGAATGTCACAGTTAAACTGACCCACCTGCTTCCTGCTTCAACCGAGTGAGTTGCTCGTGAACGCCTCTATGTTTAATGCTCTTAATCTTTACATTAAAACACTCCAAGGCTACTCAACTAAAGCCTTACCGAGATTAGTCTGTAGTGGTGTTTTAATCGCTATGTTCCATAATTTTTCTTGCAGGAAATGCACAACGGCTAGCTGATTTTCTTTAAACAAATGGTTGTGAAACGTTTCTTATTTTCTCTCAAAGCAAAGTTACACTAAAATTAAAAATAATGTCCTATCAAGCTAAAACGTGTTCCTATTTCTTCTGATCCTAAAGAGGAAACAGCGATCAAAATCAATTAAGTTACCCAAATTCCAAATAATCAAAGTTAGGATTATTCCGTTCTAAACAACATTTCTGCAGATAAGAACAAACTGTAATATCAAACGAAAATCGTGTAATGTAATATCAAAAGGCAAAATATTATGAGAAACCTTTTTGCACCTACAGCTTTTCAAAATATTTCTCACATTAATTTTATTAGAGATGCAGTACATATGAAAACGCAGTTTGTTTAAGCTTTTTACTAAGAATTTTCTCACTAGAAACAAGAATATATGAATGCAGTAAAAAAAAAGGCATTTAAAGGTCAAAGGGTTATGTAAGAAGCCTACATGGTACTATGCTGCTAAAAATAAAAAGGTAAACAAGCCTGAAGGGGCGTGAACAATAACTATTGTATAACATAGCTTTACCTACCGAGTTTTCCACAGAGACGCCTTTAATGGCTCAGTCAAGAACAAGCAAACAAGACAAGTATACAGGAAATAGGCGAGGCACGCGGCAACAATGTCCAGGTTGGTCTTAACACGGGCTCTGTATACAGTAGCCACACCAGCATCGATAGTATTGATTCTGTGGGCCTTCCCTTTTGCCATCCTAACTCTAATGCGTTGGTCAGCTCTCGGTACCGTAGGGATTTCGTCAACTCTAATTTAGGGATTTAGTGGGGTTTAAGCTTAATTATAACTGGCTTATCATTGTGGTCCCACGTCATTCGATTACAGTATCAGTTATTCTATTTTTGAAGTCTTTCCTGTCCGTACGTTTGAGCATTAGCATTTGTTTTTGTTTTTGTAAAAGATCTGTGTTTTTCCTTATTACATTAAGGAATATTGATGAAGAACGATGATAATGGACATCAAGATATAATAGAGGCAAGAAAATGATACGCCAGAGAAAGATAGGATGACAGAAAGCATACACAGATAGACACAGAGATACAGAGAGATAGAGATAGAGAGAGAGAGAGAGGGGGAGGGAGAAATAGATACAGGCAGACAGAGAAGCGGGGACAGACAGAGACAGATAGTCAAAGAGCGCACCATTTATTACTATAGGACAAAAGGGAATTGAAAAAGAAAGAGACGAGAGAAATAAAAAGAGATAGATAAAAAGATAAACTTATTGATATTGAAAGGAGATAGAATAGGAGGAAATAGGAGTCGATAAAGTCATCATCAATGCATTCAAAATAGTGGGTGGAGTGACCTTATTGGGACCTGTATAACCATCTTTAGATTTAAACAAATAAGGAGAGAGATAGATTGATAGAGAGAAATGAAAGAGAGAGAGAGAGAGAGAGAGAGAGAGAGAGAGAGAGAGAGAGAGACAGACAGACAGACATACAGAGCAAGACAGAAAGAGAAAGGAATAGGAAAATAGATAATTAGAAGTTAGAGAGATAGATAGATAGATAAATAGAAAGATATATTGTAGATAGATAGATAGATAGATAGATAGATAGATAGTTAGATAAATAGAAAGATATATTGAAAGGTAGATAGATATATAAATAGTTATAGAGAGAGAGAGAAAACGAGAGATAGGCAGATATAGAGAGGTAATGGGTAACGAAAATGGATAATGAATACAACTGCCGCATCCGTACACTTTTATTATACCTTGGGGGCGTAATACTTACTAAATATTACTTCAAACTTATTCTCTACACCATAAACTGAAATAATTTTACTTTATTCTAAAATAGACAACTTGCTCAAGGTTTACGCCCCCTTGAATAAATAACTTCTGGCTACACATGCGTACTCTGCATAGGCGATCAAGTTATCAATACGTACAATAAAATTATTGTGCAGATTATTAATTTACATTTTAGGTACCGGCATTTACAAGAGTACGCCCGATGCATCTTAATTAAAGTAGGCATTGCAGCAATATTTATATTTCCTTAGTCCTTTATTTTAGGAGTTACATTCTCATTATATTCCTATCATATTTTCATTAGTAAAATACAAAATTCGCTTTCTCGATTAACATTACGACTTAGCATGGTAAGCTCTACAAGCGTGATACTGTTTGGATTTATTTTGTAGTTTCCCTTTTATTTTAAGTCTTACCAAAATGCATTTTGTTTATTAATTCGTCAGTGGGTTTTCTCCAATCGATCCATTTTGGTGTAGTAAATTTTTTAAAATACACATTACAGTATACACTGGTTCGAAAGTGCAAGGTCGTCGTAAGCTTACAACTAGTTTTCAGAAGTCTTCTTTGTAGTATGTAGACGGGTTTTAAGCTACGACGACGTTGTACTTACGACCTGATAAAAATGTATCTATAAAGAAAGAAAAAGAGCTCAATTCGCCACATTCTGACTATTTTTAATGTAAAAAAATGTTATGGAGGAAAGTAATTAAATAAACTCGGTCTCTTTATTCTTTTACCATCTGAGATTTGCCTGAAACAAAAATGTTATCAACTTGACACTAAAAAAGTAACCAAACTTATCTCAGATTCTTTTTGTACACATTCAAATAATAAATATGTAAATTAAACCATCACATTTCTTTACATTGAAACGACAATGCATTTAATGCATTCTCTGGTATGGCGTTGCGTTTTATATTTTAAGCATAATATAAGTCATTTTTCATCAAGCCTACCTGAAATCTGTGGGAAGTACTCTCAATCCAATGCCAGGGAATCGATTACACATAGCCTTCTTGCAGCACTTAGCTTTTTAAGCCGACACAATCAATTTTTTGCTCGAGCGCGTTCGGGAATTCGGTGGGAAGTCGGTGGCACTTTCTCCGGCTCTGGGTCACAAGGAAAGGTAATTGAGTATTAGGGCAAATAGACAGCAAAATGATACTCCAAACCCAATAATCGCTTCAGAGTGAATAAAGCCTGATTTTTCGATTAAAGCTGGGTTTTCTGTCGAATCTCGGTTGCAACAAATTTTGTCTAGAAAGGGTGACTTTAATTTAAGGCAAGGGAGAGAGAGAGAGAGAGAGAGAGAGAGAGAGAGAGAGAGAGAGAGAGAGAGAGAGAGAGAGAGAGAGAGAGAGAGAGAGAGAGAGAGAGAGAGAGAGAGAGAGAGAGAGAGAGAGAGAGATACAGAGAAAGATATAGGAACAGAGACAGACAGAGAGTTAGAGAGGCAAAACGATAGAGAGGCATAGAGAAACAGACAGACTGACTGGCAGACAGACAGAGACAGGGACAGTAATAACGAATAAAATTGAGGGAAACAGATAGAGAAAAAGCATTAGCAAGAGGTTGAGAATTAGATATATAAGTAGATAGATAGATAGGTAGATAGATGGATAGATAGATAGATAGATAGATAGATAGATAGATAGATAGATAGATAGATAGATAGATAGATAGATAGATAGATAGATAGATAGATAGATAGATAGATAGATAGATAGATAGAAGATAGATGGAAAGACGGAAAGATAGAAACAGAAAAGATATGTATAGAATAAAAAAAGAAAGGTGTTCGGGAAAACTGAATGAAAAGGTAGATAGATAAGAGTAGCAGAATGGCCAGATGGGACATATAAAATGACACAAGGCATATAAATAATATTCGATTATATAAAAAGTAGTGTAGTTCACTTGAATAATGACAAACATTGTTGAGACTTAGATAACTAAGGTCTTTATTGATTTATGAAAAGTAATGCATGTAGGCCTACTAATGCATGTACTAGATTAGCGCATTAACTTCTTATACACATTTTTATATAATGTTTACTTATGACGGTTCCATCATGTTTTTAGTAAAAAAAAAAGTGGCTTTCTAAACAAGAAAATTGTTAGCACATTTTCCAATATTCACCTCAATTAACTAATAGAACTTTCATATGAATTGATATCTGAAATAAATAAGCAAAATATTGGCATACTCACATAGATTTATAAATAGCACACAATATATGCATACTCATTTGGTGATTAATTCGCTGGACTTATTTTTTTTATACGGAGAGGAGGCTTGCGTGCCTCTACTCAAAGATCGACACCAGACAGCTGGTTAGGTCAGGGTAGAGTCCAGGTTAAACGTGGATCAGACAAAGTGATGAGACTGTTGAGACAAAATCCAATGTAAAACCCGGAGCAGTGATCTCCCAGGCCATGACGCGAGTGGAGGAAAGATAGTTCTCTCTGAAGAAACAACAACAACAACAGGAGTCGAACCTTTCACGACCGTCTATAATGTGAAAAGATAACAACTTAACCGACTATCACCGATTCATCTAAAAATATTGCAATGTTTTAAGAAAATAATTATGCTATCCCCCCCTCTTAAGAAAAAATAAAACAAAACTATTAAAAATATAATAAGACAGGTATTGTTGAGAAGGTATTGCTGACAGTGATATTACAATTACATGTCACTCTGGTCTCTTCGGCATACATTTTCCCAATGTCGGCTGTTGACAAGTCAGTCACAATATTTTTATGTTAACAGAAGTAAATTTAAAAAAATCCACTTTATAATGAATCAAAAGCCTTCATGGCTGTATAAACGTTTCAAAGTTTGCACTGAGTTGATTTTGTAGAGATTTAGGATACTACGATGGAAGTTAGACTATTGTCTCATTTATTCAGTAACATGCCTGTAAATTCCAATATTTTCATGGTCTCTAGGTTTCTCTGTTGTACATACCCCTGAGATACGATGTACGAAGCATGCTTTCCATAAAAAATCCATTGGTTCGAGATAAAGGATAACAGTGTGGGCAAATGTTGAAAGGACTTATTAATCATTTAGTTATGTCTATTTAAGATAAGACGTTGCACAGTACTTAAAAAGGAAAAGAAGCCTCGAGTAGTTAATAAAGCATTGATAGCAAGTAGCTTTAAAAATAAGATAGGATAGCAAAGGATAAAAATATTTTATTTATCCTGTTTTGGGAAATCGAAACTAAAATGCCTATTTACACTGAAAAAAATAATGCGCATTAAAAATACACTAAGTCTTGTATATTAAATATAACAAAATCAATTTAGAAATGTATCAATTATTATACCTACAAATCGTCAACAAATTGCACGTGATTTGCACACATGTAGAATGAGTGTTTTGCAATTGCAAACAGACATCATGCAGGCAACACTTGTTATTGTGTAACCTCTGTGCGCAACAAGGCGGAAGTGGTGCCGGACTCCCAGCATGGAAGGAGTCCAGTCAATACGATTGGCGATTCGTGACTTTCTTGCGCCATGAGAGGACTAGCTATGCCACTGACCAGATAAAGAAATATATAAAGAGCAAGCAGACCAAAAGACCAGAAAAGACGAACTAACACCACACTCTCTGTTCTACTAAGAGACCAAAGTTGTCATCGAAGGAATCAAAATTCAAACACAATGCATAATTCACCCTAGACATGAACATGTTGTCATTTTCGATCTAACGACTGACTATTGTACAAAACTGGAACTAGCAAATTCGATATGTGAATGTGGCGCCTTATTAAAAAATGCATCACTTTTTGAAAGAAGCCCGAACCAAAAGACAAAGAGACCAGAGTGACTACTAACAACAAACCTAGCAAAAGTGACTCAAAAGGTTATAGGGAAAGCTAGGCAACCTCCTTCTCACAGCAGTGTGCATCGAAGAAACAAGAACAACTGCATGATTCAACAAGAGCAAGAGAGGTAAAATAATGATAAATTATTATTCATAAGGCGTTTTAAAAGGGAGATAAACTAGCATACAGGCTTAAAAAATTCTTATACTTATTAACTCTCTTTGTTCATGGAAACACCATTGTGCTACCATTTAAAAAATAATAATGACATTGAGCAAATTTTCCTCTACATGTGTTGAAATAATGTTTCGTAACTAAAGTGCTGAAAACAATTTATTACCTATCATTTTAGGTTTAACTTTCCTTCGATTTCACCGATTTATTTTTTTTTTAGTTAAAAGAGTCTGCTTGAAGCTTTGTTAAAAAAACAACAACCGATATCTCTGATAGCTATCGAAATCAAACATTTTGAACTTTAAATTTTTAGAAAGATGACTATAATTATAACGAGCAAGTACAACATATTTGTATCTAAAGGGGCCAGTTGGATCTATTAAGCACTTGCTGTTGAGGATTTCAAAATGCTACAGGAAATGCTTAGAGCTCCATGGGCAGCACACATACGAAATGACGACATACTAAAATAGCTTAAGATCATACCATCAAAGAAGGAAAACTGAAATACTTTGGGCACCCAAAAAGATAATAAGAGTTTGGGAAGACATATTCTAGAAGTAAAGTTAGGGGCGAAGCGAAGACAGGGCAGACCTACAAGAAGGTGGATGGATGACATCAGCGACTCGCTACGAAGGAGGCCCATCGAGACAGAAAGGATCGCTCAAGACAGAGATCCCTTCAGGCTGATTGTATGGGAGATTACGCCAGACACTACTGACTACCAGCATGAAGATGATGAGAATAAATGGAATACATATAAATAATTAAGTAAAATGAGAAATTATTCAATAGACAAATAAATAGATAAATAAATATAACAAGTTGATTGTTGGGATAGGTGCATAGTTAAGCATGTATAAACCTTTTCTTTTCTACCTGTCCCCTTGACAAAGGTTAGAACATTCTTATAAACAGCATGACACAGAGGGACAGGAGTTTGTTACTAACAAAAAGTAGAAAAAGAAATCAATATCGACGTAACTAATACGTTTTAGTTAATTTGAGAAATCTATTATGTAACACAGTATATCATTATTTACGCAGCATGGAGTGATACATGAGAGAAGTCCATCTAAATAAAACGCGCAAACAAAATAACAGTGCGCCAAGCCATACAGAGTAAGAAAACGATCTAGGTTTGTGACATTTTGGATGATTTGAAATGAACTATAATTATACTTACTTCAAGATTTCATTATATTTTTTTCGAGTCGAAGGAACTTTTCTAACATATAGAGATACATCTAAGGATTCTTTCTTTTCATTACTACTGGTTTCCCTTTACATAATTTTTACGAAATTCGGGCAATAACAAAATATACTAAAAGATGAGATTTTTAAAACTAATT
>RQTK01000443.1:290966-293674 GCA_003991915.1 Elysia chlorotica
TTTGCTTAAAGTTTGCTGTGCTGGTTTTTGGTGTTAAGAACAGTTCTTACTTTCATTGGGATGGTTTGTTTCTATACAAAACCTAACGTCACAACTGAAATAAACCGCGGTGGATCTCCAATACTAATTTCTGACAATGTTACGTACTGCCACACCAAGACTGAGAGCAGATGCGATAAATCTGTGTCAGCTGGTCACATTGTACTTACAGTAAACCAACCATAGGAGACGAAATCTGACAAATAGTTTTGCCAGATCGTAGGATCGAACCGCTGACCTTCCAACGAGTATGCCAGCGCTCATCACTTAAGCCTGCTCACCGCTCCTATAATGGTCTTCTTTTTGAAAAAAAAAATGGTCGTATTGTATGCATACCATTTCAATCGCTACCTCCTCCCCTTTTTAGTTGAAGATTTAGGGTGACTTAAATAAAATTCAATTAAAAAGTAGTTCACTAACTTCACAACAAATTAAAAGTAGATTTTTCGACTAACTAGCTATTTACCCAATTGTGGGTTAGTTGATCAATTGTCTGGACATTGTCTTATCACATACATTATATGGTTTGATTCGGTGTAAAAAAATAAAATTCATTTTTCATCATATTTTCATGAAATGCTAAACATTCTTAAATACTGTCATACATCTGTGTACATTTGAAAGACAAAACAATAAGTGAACATACTCAGTAGGGGTAGAATGCACAAACATGACGTAGCTTCGTCTCCTGGGCCCTGGTAAGCTTTCTTATTTTTAGACTGTTACGACGAGGCGTACGCTACGTCTTGTTTGTGCATTCTACCCTGGGTTTCATTTTCTTTGATAATCAGTTTTACGGACTGCGGTTCAATGGATTTGATCATAGGCTACCATAAAACGTTATAAAGAACAGAACTGCAATAACGAAAACAAAAAGTACGTTGAATTAGTTTTGAAAAGAAGAAAAGACGTCAACAAAAAGCAACAACAAAGAGACAAGAAGATTCCAAGCTCCCAAAATTATAGGCAGAAACAAGCTTAAATGCGTCCCAAGTTATGCAGCCTCAAAAATCGAAATGGCAAAACAAATCGTGCGTCCCGAGAATATCTAACCGTCAGTTCTCACAGCACCCAAAGAGGATTTATTGGACACTGTCAACTTTGGCGTGAAAAATAACAGCAAAAAAACAAAGAACCGATTTTGTCTGGGCTTTGAGTGAGAGCGTGAGTCTGAAAAAAAAATAATAAAAAATTTATTGTGTAAGACGACCAGACGTTGAAGACCTTGCGTTAACTGGCACCACGACAAAAAGGGAATCTACACCGGCGTCCAATCGCTGACAAGAGTTACTGCGCTGTCAGAAATCCAACGTGTAAGAGGTGTGATTAAGTCATATATTATCGTCGAGCAGGTCGCACACCCTTTATTGTATAAAACGTCCAGACACTTTTCCGGTGGGCCCATCACAACACGGCGGCTGCCTGTCAAAGCATCTTCCGGCTCAGGACTCAGATTCTCAGAGTCCGGAATCAGATCGAAGCCAGATCAACCCAGTTTGATCTTGGCAGTCAATACAGACGTGGGGCCCGCACGACGATGACGGATAACATGATAGCTATGATTGGACTCTCGTGAAGATTCCCTTACCTATCGTCTTCGTTAAGATATATTACCCTGTCATCGCATAATCCCTAGGAAGTCTACACCGACAGTTCACAGCAGTTATTTCTCTAGCTGCGCCCCAAAGGTCAAAATAGAACTGGTTCCTGCTTTTTCTGAGACTTTGATCGTTCCAAGTTTCCCCGATACACGACTTACTATCGATTACGGGTCGTGGAGAGCCTTACTAATTAATGTTGTTAGCCACGGACTAACAAAGAAGAGATTAGGTGTCTAATGCTGTTACATCTTTCTACTGTATCACCTTTACGACAAAGCCTTGGAATGACTATGAAACGAACTTCGTACGCGCTTTGTCAGCGGTGAGAGAGAGGCAGGTAGACAGACAGACAGACAGGCAGAAGAACAGACAGAAAGAGATAATAGAACAAGGTTAGAAAGAGTGAAAATAAATGTGACATTCAAGTTGCTATAATCATGATGCTACAAACATGTTGAGATTTGGATTTAAACAAAAATATAAACATTTCTTATTTTTACAGATGGCTGCTCACGGGTGGAAGGGGGGGGGGGATCGTTCCAAGTTTCCCCGATACACGACTTATTATCGATTACGGGTCACGGAGAGCCTTACTAATTAATGTTGTTAGCCACGGACTAACAAAGAAGGGATTAGGTGTCTAATACTGTTTCATCTTTCTTTTGTATTACCTTTACGACAACGCCTTGCCATGACTATGAAACGAACTTCGTGCGCGATTTGTCAGCGGGGGATAAATGAATAAGGATGAAAAAATATTCTATTCTAAAGGTCAGTATCATTTAAGTGAACTGATAGTCTGGACATAGGCTATATATAAACGAAAATTTAAAAAAAGTTGAATTATAAACCTACTTTCAACCCTCCCTGATTACTGTTCTTACGCTTTTAAACCTCAATGGTCTTTATAAAAAGATAGAGAGATAGAGAGGGCGAGACAGAGAGAGAGAGAAAGAGAGGAGAGAGTAAATGAGAGGGATAGAGGGTGGGAGAGAGGCTGAGAAAGAGTGAAAATAAATGAAAGTGAAGTAAAAAGTCAGATAGATTGAACAATCGAGACCGAGTAAA
>RQTK01000443.1:293812-298812 GCA_003991915.1 Elysia chlorotica
GGGGGGGGGGGAAAGTTGAGCCAGGGCTATTACAGTTTAAGAGGCCACGAAAGAGAAAGAATGGATAGAAGGAGGAGCGACGTAAGAGACTGTTTACTGCTTATTACCCTTTGCACTAAAAACTACCCAAGCAGTTAAACAACACGAGTTATAAATCTAATCTGACAGCCAATTAAATATTTTTGAGCCGTGCTGGAAGTTATACATGTCTGCGGTTAGTATGTCCTACAGCAATATGAATAAATAATGTGACATTCAAATTGCTATGTAAACCTACAAAAATGTTGGGATTTAAACAAACATAATTATACTTATTATTACAGATGGAGGAGGAAAGGTAGTATTGGAGACGTCAAACCTGTGCAATGACGGTGATTGCATAGAAACGTCAATTTAAAAATGGAATGATGATAAATTAGCTGCCTGGGGCACACAAACCAAGAACTGTTCTTTTATTGCCAGGAGGTCAATATTTCAGGAGTATATATGTAAAAGTTTTGTAAGAATAAACAACTAAAACAAGAATAAGAACAACAACAACAACAACAATATCAACAATGACAACTAAAGCAACAAAAAACAACAAAGAAGAAAATAAAACATTTTACTGCACAAACTTAGAAAATGCATTTGATAAACATTTCATGAGCTTTAATAACTCTATGAAAAATTGGTATCCCATACTTATCGTTCGGCATGTGAATAATACAAAAATTCAAAATTATTTTTTCTGTTTTGAAAAATATAAAGTCATACGCTCTTAGTTGATATAATTATAATTATAGGAAAATTTTATTTTTCAAAACTTTCATAAGTTGGATTTTGAGAAAGATGATAAATTATCTGTTTAATTTGAACCAAAGTATGAAATTTTCTTTGGTGTTACTTTTAGATCTATCTGTATCCTTTTTTTTTCTATTATTACTATATAGAGTTCTAAAAATCGACATAGTTAATTTTTAAGACACGGAGACAACTACTAGATCACATTGTCCGGTGTTATGCCTGTCGGAGCTTTTACATTTTTTGGGTCGCGAAAGACCAGAACATAATTACAAGTTGCTGTTGTTTTGAAAGCTAGGAATCAGTCTAGGTTTGAGCTTGTGACAGTGTTTGTCACTCTCAATACGGCGATTCTCAACTAGGCATTGATATATCTCAGTTAAATTATTATTTGCATTCTTCATGAACAAGAGAGAGAGAGAGAGAGAGAGAGAGAGAGAGAGAGAGAGGAGAAAGAGAGAGAGAGAGAGAGAGAGAGAGAGAGAGAGACTGGCAGCCCGAATGACAGAGGAACAAAGAGATACAGAAGAAAGAGAGAGAGAGAGGGAGAGAGAGAGGTAGAGAGATAGATAAAGAGAGAGGGAGAGAGAGAGAAAGAGAGAGGCAGAGAGAGAGAGAGAAAGAGAGAGATAGAGAGAGAGAGAAAGATACGAGTGTTAATGTGCAAAACAAACCGAGTTTTCAATACAAGTACATTAATTTTTATACTTTTGAGAGACGCATTTATTTCTTTGCTGGTTCGAATAAATCGAACTCATCGGAACTATCCTGTCTGCTACATACTCTTCGACAAGTCAATGGCAGCTTGTCTGTTTCTATTGACCGTGCTCATCTATTACAAGATGTAAAATTATAACCCCGTTATTTTGTCTCAAATATGTAGGGCCAGACTTTACGTCAGTTTCTAGCACCGCTATTTATCTTAGTACCAGGTAGAAAAATTTAACCAGTCTTTCAAGCGTTCATGTTTGGCTCGCATACTCTTCAACAAGTCAATGGCAGTCTTGTCTGTTTCTATAGACCTTGCTCATCTATTACAAGATGTAAAATTATAACCCAGTTATTTTGTCTCAAATATGTAAGGCCAGGCTTTATGTCAGTTTTTAGCACAGCTATTTATCTTAGTGCCAGCTAGAAAAATTTAACCAGTCTTTCAAGCATTCATGTTTGGCTCGCATAAAAATGTAGCTCTGAGACCAGGTTTTTTTTAATAATTATTTCAAAATATCTTGAAATCGTTGCAGAAACAATCTGGGAAATGGCAAGAGGCCACAAAGAAGATCGTAAAGGTTAATTTATATTCCCCAAACTATTTAATAATATTGAATTTTTTCTCTATTTTAAAACATAAAAATGTGTGTGTGTCTGTGTGTGGGATTCGTTTTGCTGAATTTTGCAAGGATTTGTCTCGTACAAAGAGATCGTATTTATAAGGTTTCAATTTGATTTCCTATATCTATTTTGTAACTATATATCTACTATACCTTACCATTTGCAATGTTCAGCTATCCATCTATATGCAGTTAATCTAGTCTTTTTGTCATTGTGCAATACAATTAGAAACACATTATTTTGAAGGACTTCTGTTTCCGAGGCATAACAAAATTACATATAATTTATCTGATTTCATAAGTGAAGCCATGCTTATGGGTACGTAAATTGCTGACTTCGTGTTTGACAAAATAATGGATTGATAAATTGGAACGAAATGTTTGCAGACTTGTTAAGAGTCAAATTTAGCAATATCGTTGAAATATAGGAGGTACAGTTAAAAGTGTATATCTTTCCATTACTGCTGTGTATACTGAGTGGGCTAAAAATGCTCAGCAAGTACCATCAGCGTCAGAAGAACTTAGGTGGGGGTCCTACTCTATAAATCTCACTAAAAACGTTGTCTGTTGCCTTTCATACTGCCCTTATCTCAATAAGAAAACAAATTTAGCATGGGTCACGCTAGTGCTCCGTAGAAATAGCACTCAGGGTTCTGCTTGTGGCATTTGTGGGGCGTCTTGGCAGAGCAAAAATATTTTGTAAGACGTTTCATAAACATAACTCACCGTGCTATTAAAGCCGGGAGCTAGTGTGACGCGTGCTCACTCTGTTTGCTCATTGAAAGAAAGGTGGTTGGCTTATCTTGAGATTATTTACTTATGTTTAAAGACGGACGCTACCGCCGTAATTATCCTGATCCACTTAGGCAAAATACAATGAAACCTATCACACAATTTCAGATGCTCTCGTTTACTGAATCTAAAGTATCTGTTATAAGTATGTCTGATGCGAAACATGTTACAGAAACATATCACATATACATGTATGTGTTCTCTTTGGTTAAATTAGCCTATATGGGACCGAGTAAAAATTGATTCTTTTTGGTGTTTTTTAATGTAAATAATGTTTAGCTGTTTAAGGCAGATGCAAACGTCATTTATTCAGCTGGCGCCTGTTCACTTATTTCTTGCCCTTTTAGTAAACTTCTAGTAATTTAAAGAACCACGCTGTTTTACTAAAGTGCAAGAAATAACTGAGCAGGTGCCCGCTGGACACATGACGTTTGCATCTGCCTTAAACTGCAAAACATTATTTACATTTAAAAAACCCAAAAAGCTGCGGGCACCTGCTTGCCCTTTAGTAAAACAGCGTAAAGCAACAGTAAAACCTTTAAATTACAAGAAGTTTAATTTCATAACATCTTCATTATTTTTAGTCTTGCTGAATATTATTCTTGTACTGCGGCTTTAGAAATATTGTAAATAGGGAATAAAGAATACATTTTTTATAAAGGAAGAAATAAAAAGAGTGCCTTGAATGCGCTGCTTACCATTAATATCGTGCAGTCTAACATATTAACACTGCATGTGGACATGTTTGCACCAAGGCAAAGATAGGCCAGGTTACTAAATTAAACGAAAAATATGAGTTGGGGCGGAGGAGGGGGAGGGGCGGCGAGTGTTAAAGTCGTGCAGAGTGTTAACACAAAAATAAATATTATGGTTGATTAGTTCGTTGGTTTCTTGGGCGGCCAGGTGGTCCTGGGGTAGAACATCGGCTTCCGACGCAAAAGGTTTGGGGTACGAGCCCTGGCGATTTTGCTCCCTACTGGTTGGATCGGTGTCAGTTAAATGTAACCGGCTGAGACAGGAGTGATGGTATCCCCGCCCTGTCTCGCGTGTGGCAGCACATAACATTTTCAGACGTCAGTCTTGGGGTCCATCCACAAAATAGTCTAACATATAGACTATATTGTGGATGGACCCCAAGACTGGCGTCTGAAAATTACTGATAGACGTTAAACCAACCCAACTCAACTCGGTGGTTGCTCATCATCCAACGGCAGTAGCCAGGCTTTATTGAGGACGGACCCCAAGACAATCTAAAGTGCTGCTACCCGGAAAATGCCCTAGGGTACCAGGACTCAGCCGATCACATTTTACTCACACCAACCAAACTAGTGTCACGAAAAAACAATGCGAGTGGCTGTAACCTGAAGATCTCGGCGTGATGCGGGGCGTGTTTTCAGCGCAGGTTGTTTTGTCTCAATAATGAGCACTCACCGACTAAAAGAAAAACAATTTAATTCCTAGCGCGAGGTCAATCGATTAAGGTAATTGATCACGTCTCGTGTATAGTAAGGAACGGTATTAGCACTGGTGTGGAAGACGTCTCGGCGAGGCTTGTCCGAAGCGTGGTTGTGAAACGCTGAACGTAAAACAACACCATAAAAGGGTCATTTGAATTCCAATTTTCTTTGTACGAGAATAGTAGTTTCAATTTATAGGTACACATTGAGTACATAGAACAGGTTGAAGTCGATGCTACTTGAAGAGACAGAGTTTAATAGAACCCTTAGCTGTTGAGTTGGTTTAACGTCTAACATCAGCACTACATATATAATTTATTGTTGACGGGCCGCAAGACTGCCGTCTGACAATTTCATGTGCTGACACACACGAAACATGGCGGGGAGCGAAATCGCCAGGGCTCGAACCATGGATCTTTTGCGTCGGAAGCCGATGTTCTACGCCAGGACCACCGCGCCCCTCGAAGCCCTTAGCCATTAAAATTTCAGGTAAAGAGTCTAAAATGATGGAAAAACGGACGCATTTTTAATGAGGGCAGGGTCTGGGATATAAAATGCCACTATTATGCAGCTAGTCATTCGCGATTCTAACTTTATGTTTGTTCTTTTTGAACCCGGAAGGTACTGTTATACTTCT
>RQTK01000443.1:303812-312532 GCA_003991915.1 Elysia chlorotica
TTGCAATTTTTGGAAGCCCAGTCTTTTTCTCAACATAATTATGAGAAATCATATAATCGCCTAAGGTAATACTTTTTTGCATTGTTTTACTCAATACTTGTATTTCGTCAACTAGCAAGAATATGTTAGAAAAAAAAAACAGACCAAAAAATGAATATGTCTTGAGAACACTCGTTGGTAAAATTATTATTAAAAAGCATACGACATCACAAATTGTCTTGTTTTGGTCACATAGCAAGGCATGACACCCTCGCTCAAATAATCCTTACAGGCATAATGGAAGAAGAAGAGGGAAAGAGCGACCCAGCATGATCGGGTACGACGACATAAAAATGGACAGGGACCCAGCTACATGTGAACTTCAGACTGGCGCAGGATAGTTGGAAACATAATATGGCACGCCAGCCCCAATTCGGATTGGCACAAAGACAGACAGACCTGATACTTGAGAGCTGAGAATAAGGACCTGGGTGCACACAAAGACATTGAATCGTCAAAAGTTAGTTGTCCATCACTATTACTGTTTATAGTCTTGACAGATATTTTGCTGTGTTTTTGATATTACGATGTCTAATGAACATTGCCTGTCACTTTTTATCTATACCAAAAATAGCACTTTGTAATTAAAATTATTTACGTACGTCAACACTGTCACAATTATTTTGCATATATAAAAAAAAAGCAATTCCGGGACAAAATTCAGAATCCTACATTGACTCGATTTGGTTTACACTACACCCGTTAATTTAAAATATGCTGGAATAACAGCAGAGAAAAAATAAGTATTTATATGCTCTGAAACATGCTGTGATAATAATTTTAATGAACGTATGTTAACGAATTTAATCTTTTGTATAAAATCAGACGTACAAGGTGCTTAGTTTGCTGTGTTTGATGCCCGTAGACGCTTTGAACGCCCTATAATTTGTACAAAACAGATGTTTTATGTCGATGTCAAACACGTCGTATCAGCTTTTTAACAGAATGCATGAAAATATTAATTTGAAAAATTACGAAAAAAACGACAAAATTCCACCTTAATTTTTTAGAAAACCTAGAGTGGATAAAAGTTTATATCAAAAGATAACGCTCATATTCTAAGATTATACAAATCTATATTTAATGAAAAGCAGTCAATACAATCATAGTAAACACATCTTAATTTTTAGGAAATGTACAACCAATTTAATTAAAATTTGTTCTTTTATTATCCACCAACGACTCTTAAATGTAATCATATTTTGTTATCTAGCATTTGATTCAAAATTTAATTAGGTTTCGCTAGGTTTGGTTTGATGCATAATATTATATTAAATGTATATCATTCTTTAATGTACATTATACACTGAAACTGATAAAGACGATACAATTCAACAAGGAAAATTTTAAAGAGGAAGATACGCATTTGTTTATGGCTTTGGGGAAATTAATGAAGAAACATAAAAGATCAAGGAAACTATTTGTTACAAAAATTTTGAACCACTATTTACAAAACATGCAACATTTATAAAATTCAAATGATCTAAAAAGGACCGCTTTCTATTGCATTTTATATGAGATTTCGCTATTTGGCTTTCAGGAAGAGGAAGTAACACATCTTTATTTAGAAGCCTTTTATGTTAAAAAAAAAAACACAGGGCGCACAATTGTGTATGACCCGAAAAAAAATCAATTTGTCTTTTAAAGGAAGCTCTGTTTTTGCATTAGAAAATAAAGTAATCAGCTCAGGTTATACAATTTTTGTATCGTTTAAATGTGAAGTTAATAATTATGTTTTAAAGAAATTAAAAGTGACATTACAAATTTAAAGTGACATAGAGTGCGCAAATATTTTAAAATAAATATCCCAAAGGAAGAAAAGCGCAAAAAAATCAAAATAATGATAATATGGAATTTTAATGTGACAGCTTAAGGTATTCAAATGTGACAAAGAGAAAGAAGAATGTGCTCTTTACAGAGTCGGAGCATTGCTCCGTGGAGAAAAACTATCCTATAAGGTCACCGAAAAGATGACACACAGAGAAAAGAACTGGCCAATGAACGCCATGGTTGCTTTTTTATGGTGATTTATAAGGAACTGAGAGTTTGACCTCAACACATTCCTCATATATTTCGAAATCCATTTTAAGTAATAATGATACATAAACCTCGACTGGGTACACGGAAAAAATCACTTGGACGTTGCGGCCTACAGAAATTCAGATAATAGAAGATGCTCACGTCTTGCCCATGCAATCTAGATTATTCAGAACATGCTGCGCTTTGACTTTCTATACTTGGACAAAGCAGGTATAAATCAGAGCACAAAGCGAACACGAACATTGGGGGGGGGGGGTAAGTTTTTTAGCGTCCAACATCAGCACTATATAGACTATATTGTGGACGGGCCCCAAGACTGATGTCTGACTATTTTATGTGCTGCCACACACGAGACAATGGGGGGGGGGGATACCACACGACACCTGTCTCAGCCAGTCATATTAAATTGACGCCGACTCAACGAGTAGAGAGTGCAATCGCAGGGCTCGAACTCGAGCCTTTTGCGTCGAAAGCCGGTGTTCTACCCCAGGCCCTCCGTCCACCCCCACCCTAAAGCGAACTCGGGACCGGTGGGTTTCGTAAGTACAGTATAGAGGGGCAATCTGGCGCAATGGCAGAGCACGAAGTTCCCAATCACTGTGCTCGAATCCACGATCGTAATCGGCAGAGACAGAAGTCCTGTCTTCGTATGTGGCAGCATGTACGTCTTTCACACGTACGTCTCAGTATCCGACACCGTATGGTATCCTCCTTGGGAACCTAGGGGGCGTTTAAATGAAGTTCGCGCATATCGTGGCGAGCAATTTAAGGAAGTAAGGCTTGATTCCCAAACTTGACAATAGTATTTTGCTATTGGGGTGCTTGGTGGCTTGATCGCATTGGGCAATCAGACACTGGGACGTCTGACAGAAAAGTCAGCCTATCTTCCTACAACAGGCACACCTCAAGCGTATGGAACAATCAGTTATATAAATATATAGGCACTAAATTGCTGAAAAACTATTGTTACCTGCATTTTTTTCTTCCTCATAAACTCACTATTCGATTGTTTAAAATTATGTTTCTTTAATAGGTATACAGTTGTTTTTTTTTAACAATTCCTATACTAGAAAAGTAAGCCATTAGTAGAAATAGATTTATTCATTTTTTCACGTATCATTAATCATTAATTTTTTTAGTATCTTTTAAGTTGTTTTTTTACATTGTTTTTTCTCTATTTTTCTGAACAAAACCAGAGTGTCTGCTGCTAACCATGGTTTAAATCTGTTTATATTTTTTTGCATGTACTTACATTTGAACTTTTAATGTAAATTTTTTCTTATTGGTTACAATTAAGACTTTTATATTCAACTTTAAGCCGACAATGTTCACTTTTGAACTTTTAAGGATATCAAATAATGGTTGAAGTTCACGTTGTCACATTTAAATTTGTTATGTGATATTCCAATTCTTTACGTTCATTCTAAATTTGAGCTTGAACTATATTTATCCGGTGCCATTGTAAGCGCATATTCTCAGTTTGATGTCAAAAGCCAAGCAACATGAGCCTGTTTATAAACGAGGCTCATCACAAAGCTTCATAATTAACTTGGTTACAATTGATTTCATCTCATTTCACTGATTTCATAGGAATACCATTGGGACTGATGTAAAATCTCGCGCCATTCTGTATGACATCGCTTTAAAACCGCTCTAGAGCGTCGGACGCATTGTGTTCTGTCTTGTCAAGATTAACCAAAAAAATATGGTTAAGCGTTCATGCAGTTCTCTGATTCTCTTTTGCATTGATCAGCACATAATTGAAAACTGATAAAAATGTTTTGTTCCATTTTTCAGGTTCTGTTCTGTGTACTAATATTATTACACTCAATGTTACATTCGTTTTTTCACTTTGGTAAAACAAAGAGAATTATCACCAGTATCACGTACTTTTTTAAAATTAAGGTGAACTATGCTACAAAATCGTCAAATTCCGATAGTATGAGTGTGCTTGTGGTTTTAAAACACTGCCACTGTTTCCATTTTCGAAGGTATATCCGTGTCATTTATAATGTTTTGGAGTAATTACTAATTTGTTAGCGGCATGAATACAACTAAAATAGTGCATTTCAAAGGCTTATTTTTTAATTAGAGGCTTGAAAGGTCTACCAGACATTCACTTCAACTTTTCAACTATATCGATCATATTTAAAAAAATGTGAAGCATTGGTCGTTATGGATGTGCGGTCTGGTGAAGAAAAAATTAATGTTTTTGATATTTGGAGCAAATAAACCCCAGATACAACACGCTATGATATCAAAATGGGCAAATTGCTGAACAGAGAATTGTTTGCAAACTGCGGGTCGTCTTGAAAATCGTTTCAAAGACAGAAAATTGACTCAGAGTGAAAGCAACGTTGAACGGTATTCAAGATCTGATAGAAACGAAAGCGTTTCCGGTGAGGGCCATAAAAGCCTCCCGTATGTTTCTGGCGTGTTGAGATAAGCTGCATAAAAATGGTCCGGTTTATCTAGCAAGTCATTATGCCCAATCCACTATTACATAGAAGTAGGTCAATCTATTTATAATAGTGACTTGGTTAAGGTTGTTGGTCTATTTTCGGCGACCATGCACAACTTCCGGAGCGGTGTATACATGTGTAAAAGGTACAAGAACATCAACAAGATTACTGTTAGATTATAATCTAGACCTAGATGAGATCTAGATGTCTAGTAGAAGCATCAATAAGAGCAATGTGACCAACCTACATTATAGTAATTCATTTTTATTATAACTGTCATATTCAATTCATAATCGTCTCGATCCACAGTTTATAGAGTTCGTCATCATATGATGCGTAGAAACTTGTCACCTCTGCACAAAGAAGATTCAAAAGTCCGCCATTTTCGTAACCATTAATAGATTTTGTCAGTGCAAATTTAGAGGCGCTCGTCATTATGTGGAACAGTGGGAAATTTAGCCATGCATTTACATTTAAACAGTTCTAGCTTACCTTCATTTCTTGATCATTGTTCGAAACCAGAAATGGTTGTATAAAAAAAAGTAGACAGGGACGTCTGGAATCGTTAAAGACAATGTGGTTCGTGGCTTCTTGCACTATGTCCAAGTGTAGATGACCTGGACTTAAAAAGCTGTGTTTGTTTGTTTTATTTGTTTTGGAGTAATAATTCGTCTAAAAGACCTTTGAAATAAACATTGAAATATAATGCCTGTCTGGGTAGAAGATATTATCATGGAATCCCGTTTCCAGCTTAATATTTTTGTCAAAAAGTAAAGGGTTTAACTGTTCTTGGAAAACATATCATATTTATAAGCGGCCCTTTTGCATCGTTTTTTGTGTTCTTTTTAAAGACAGACGAAGGGTTAACTGGATTTTATACAAGTTTAAAATTGACAAAATAATACAAGCACAATATTTGAACCGAAAAGGCAAACATTCATATAATATTTTTAGGAGTTTAAGACGGAAGTGTTTATTTGTTTTTATTCTGTTTAGGTCCAATCTTGTCTGGCCAGTGACAATCGGGAGGGTTTTTTCACAGAACAACTATCTGCAATTATCCTTCTGCCATTTTTTTCTGAATTGTTTCTGGTATTGATACTACCCTGCTGTCTATCGTGATGCCCTTGACTTTGAAACTGAGCTCTTGTCTCCCTGTTTGCCCGTCTCTCGCAGTTTGTTTGTGTGTCTGCCTGTCGTTCACTGACTGTTTCTGCCTCTCTCATTATCGTTATCTCACTTTCTCTCTTTCTATCTTTCACGCTCTTTCATTTGACTTTATAAAATACAATGGATGTTTCTGTCTTAGTATGTCCGTCCGCATGTTTGTCTGTCTGCCTGCCTGTCTGTCTGTCTGTCTGTCTGTCTGTATGTCTCTGTCTCTACTCCCTGTCTCTGTTTCTCTGTCTCTCTCTGTCTCTCTCTCTCTCTATCTATCTATATACATATCTCTATTTCTCTCGCACGTTCATTTGACTGCATAAATCACAATGAAAGTTAATGTCTCTGTCTGCCTGTCTGTCTATCTGGCTGTCTCTGCCTTTCTCTCTCTCTATCTCTCTCTCTCTCTCTCTCTCTCTTCTCTCTCTTTCTCTCTTTCTGTTTCTGTTTGTGTCTCCGCCTATTTATCTCTCTCGATCGCTCACATTCTCTATTCCTTGACTATACAATTACGCAGCACGCAAATTGCATGCATTTTAAGCAAAGCAAATCGTTATTAATAAAAATCTATGCCTGATCTGTGAGGTTTCTTAATTCTGTCTGAGCATGAGTTCTGGGCATTATATTTTCTAATTATGAATATCAGAGCAAAAGCAATAATATTATTGTCATCTAGAAATTTACAATAAATTCTTTCATCAACAAGGTTTTGCATAATGAGTTTACAAAATAAGTTAAAACAACTCAATGTGAATTTTCTACACAACTGCACAACTAAAAAACTGTTTGAAAACAGTTGAAGGAAAACCATGCATTTATTTACCGTAAACACATGTGCAAAAGAAAATCAGACGGAATTTGAAAACAATACGCATAAAGAGACCGTGAGCCTGCATATATTTCTCCAATATAGGCGATGTTTTTTATGACATGGCGATATAATTTATGGAAGCAAAAAACACCTGTAAGATAAACAGATAGAGGGCGAAATCGGAAAATGTCCAAGAAAATTATTTGAAGCGGCAAGAAAATTGTTTATCTAAGTTTGAAGGGAAAAGCCAAACCATATGTTGTGCACAATTTTATGCACTGCCAGCATTTTTGTCCGTATGTAATTGGGAGTTTCCGATCTTTTGCATGTTTTGTTGTGGACCTAACAGTTTACGTCAGAATATAACGCATCAGATAAGGCTCAAGGATGAATACTGGTTTTCTAAACCCAGTTATACGTGATAAAGCACTAGCAAGCCCATCAATAATATGTACAATTCTTTCGTGCATGCAGATAAAAGTCCTTAGAGAATAATTAGATAGACGACAGGATTATTTTTTTTTCAATATTTTTGAAACTGCTTATAAACAAAATGTTTTGGATTGATGAATGTTTACATTGTTTTCATATTGAAGTACAAAATAAAGTTCTTTGTCCTTGATTTTGTTTCTTTGAAATGTAATCTTTAAATATTAATTTTGTTTTCATCTTTACACACCAGACTTATAACAATGCGATTTTCGTCTATAAACTGCGCTTTTTCTCCAAGAAAATTATTGCCCAATAAATATTGAATTTTCGTTCTCATTGGTCTTCTGAAGCACAGATACTATGCATTAGGGGGCAAATTAAAAAACAAAAAAACAAGGCACCAAGGGCTATAAACCGTAAAGGCAAAATAGTTTGTGTAAAGCCAGCTTTTAGTTTGGAAACCATCATCTACAATTGTCCTAAGGTCGCAAACCTCAAAATTGTCTTAAATCGTAGGAAAGAATAATTCTTCTCGGAAATCCTATTATAATGGAGCTAAGCCTGAAATTGATATGCTAAAAGACTTTTAGTCGGAGGAGGGGAACAGAAAATTCTACAACAATGAGCGATGCATTAGTTAGGTATCATATATTACATGGATATTAAGATTATGCAAAACTCTACATTTTTTCATTTTAGCATATTGAGTCGAATATTGAGGACAAAGTCCTAGCCACCTGACATTTAAATGCCCCCAAAAGAGGAAAGTCTGAAAATGAAAAATAATGTTCTTGCAGAGATAAACTTGATAAATTATAGGTACTACGCAATGAATACTTTCTAAAGCACGCGCATTTTATCGCGCACATTGCACCATTTCGTTAGAATGTTTGGGTAATTGTAAGATCAGAGGAGAAAATAAAACCTACTTCAATAAACTCGATGATCTGAAAATACAACTAAGAGAATTTTCTTATGACTCACAAAAACGGCAGAACAAAAGATTAGAAATAGCAAAGAAACTGAAAATCTTTGAAATGATGTCCTATAATCAATTTTAATTCTAAAGTAACGGGTTCTGAAGAAACTAATTTTGAATGTTAGCACACTTAAAATTGATCTTTAATCCTTCCGTTTTACCCATGCATCAATGCCCACGAATTTTGTGGTAAATATAATAAAAACAGAAGATAAAATTTATAGTTTTTGCGAACTTGTTTTCATCTTTCAAGGGCTGCACAGTGTTCTGGGACGGACAGGGCCCATCACTCATAATTATTTGCTGTATAATAGCCCGGCTTATTTGGGCACCCTATCACAATTAGATACACATGTAATAAAAAAAAAAGACTGGAAGCTGTCGGTGGTTTTGGAATGTCAGTCAACTGATGGACATCAGGAGTTACCGTTTTTTGTTCATTCTATTACAAGGAGGAAGAGGAAGAGGAAGGCCAAATCTGAGATGGAGGGATGGAACTGCACGTACATTCGAGTGCAGTATACTTATGAAACAAACAGAAGATCGTGGCTAACTGAAGATGATTCGAGTGGGGCTCCTCCACGCCATATAGTTAAATCTTTAAATCACAGTACAATCATACTCCTTACCCAAACCACAAAATGTCAGATCAACTAACTAGAACTAAAAAAAGAAAAAAAAAAACAACAACAATGGCATGCCAAAATGTACAGAATAGATACACACTGACACCCTAAGTGAGAAAAAGAGACAGATAAATAGATAGAAGGAGACACACACACATATGATATATATA
>RQTK01000443.1:312692-329586 GCA_003991915.1 Elysia chlorotica
GAGAGAGAGAAAGAGAGAGAGAGAAAGAGAGAGAGAGAGAGAGAGAGAGAGAGAGAGAGAGAGAGAAGTTATAGAAACATATGTAATACTAAAAGATCATATACATAATGAAGCAATCAGAAGTAAATACTTCCTCAATGCAAAAGAAATTAATCTTGCTAGTCTTCAGGTCTTAAATTTTCATCCATGACGACTGGACTCGAGTACACAAAAGCCGCTATGGTTTTTGTTACGACGGACATTAGGGTGTTTGATTCATTTAAACTTGTTAGTTTTAGTAGACTGACTGGATAGCAAGAAAGGTCTCTGATTAGTAAGCCACCTAATAATTATTCAGTCTCCCCGTCGGAGAAAATTCATGTGGTTTTGTGGATGGTCTTGTGCAGTAACAGAGTGCCTTGGATAACCAGTTCATTAATATAGGATCAAAATGTGTAAAGAAGTAGCCATTCTCGTTCTGTTTTCAGGTTCCATGCGTTAACATAGCATGATCCTTGTTTGCGTGGTCATTATAGCTCCCAATAAGATTTAAATGTCTCCCATTGGGAATTTGTCGACAATCGTCTGAACCTGTTCACTTTTTATTTGATCTTTGCTACGTTTTTGAGCAGAATACTGGGTAATGTGGTGAACATTTTGCCCTTAGAGTTAAACCTTGCAGTGAGAATCTGAGGTGATAAAAATCCTCAAGACAACAGTTCCCTCTATTCCTTGTGTGTTAAAAGTAACACGACTACTTGTAAGTGCGCTTCAGCTTTTTCGTTCCCTGTATATAATTTTTATTATATTATGGTCCTTACATCGGCAAGTAACATTTTAACTTTCCTGTCCATTTTCTCCCACAAATATTTTCAAGTCATACGAGTTCATTTCGTGAGATACTCGTGTGGTTTCATTTCGGTCTAATATAGGGTCATGATGCAAAGTCCCTATTTTGGTATTGCTCTTTGTCGTCAGGAGAGTTGTCAATACACCGTTCTCTCTTGGGCTTTCACCGGTGCACACCATGGACTCTACAGGAGATGACTCTTCCTGAACTAAGAACGTATTGTGAATAATATATCGTTGTGGTTTCTGGAACAAAATGGGTTTTCAACGGGCGGGTTTTTGACACCGTGACACAAGTGCTTTTTACCTTTCAACGGCAAAGCTTGACAGTTCATTGAGACAAGCAACCGTCCCAAACAGAGCCAAGGTGTCACTATTTGTGGTGATAAAACCCCTTTAGTCATCGCGTAATACACGTATTTTATGAAAGAGTCTGCAAGCTTCATAATCGAAATTCTTCTTCAGTGAAAATGATAAAAGCCTTAGAGCAGTACAAATTTGAAACACCTAAACACATTAATTTGGGTAGTGGTTCAAAATTCTTTGAGTCATTTTAAATGCGAAAATACACTAACGTTTTCGAACCAATAAACAGTATCATGTCGATAACATTTTAAACTAATCTGATGTAAACTGACTTATGAACCGTGCTCGTGCTCAAAAGTGTTGACTCTCACGGCAAAAAAAAAAGATTTTATATAAAACACTAAATGAGAGAACCATATGATTCTACACCATTGTTGGCATTACTTTAATTAATTTGACGGCTTTCTATCGGGGAAAACAGTTCTGTTATTTGTAATTTTGGGAAATAAACAGGTTTTTACTTCGAAGTTTGGCTCTGGACAAATTAATAATTTTAGCCTGCTATAAACTTAGAACTTGCTTGTAATTATTTTTACACACTGAAAAGTTTGGGAGACAAAGTAATTTTTTCATATTAAATGGATTTATACTGTAAAACAAACTGATATCTTATAATATTGCGATTGGCTAAATGAGATACACTTTTGTAATTCTTAAAACAAATTTAATACAATTAATAATGATATTATATTTCTGATTCAGAACTCATGGTAAATATATAAATTACTTCTAACATTCTAAGCAGTGTAACGATAACAAAAATAAGTATCACCAAACGTTCATATCGCTAATGTTCATGATTCAGGATCGCGGACTATAAACCGACAAGACTATCTAATACCCTTGATGTCTGCCAGGAAACAAACAAAATGACAGAAAGTACGAATAACGCCGTTAAAGGGGTTTAAAATACCCTCCAGTAAGTTGGAAGTTATCAATGTACAATGCTTGCAAAGTTAAGTCATAACTCCGGAGTTCACTATTGCCCAATGATGCCAATTCATCCTCACGCAGAAAAAGGGTGATCAAGAGGACATAATCAGGCCCCGGAAATCGGTTAATACCAATTATATTTTTCCAGTGCCAGATTTAGGTTACAAGAGGCCCGGGGGCCAGCCCTGGAGGGGGGCTCACTTTCTCAAATAATTGTCAAATGATCCTTTTTGTTCGTTTGTTTTTTCAAAACCTTCTACAAGTCGTTTGTGTGGATCAGTAAAACATTAACTGGGTTTTATTCACTATTATATTTGAGCCAAAAAAGTACGGTAAAATAATCACGATGAAACAAAGTAGAGCACTCCAGAAGCTAACACGTCATCTTTGAAAATAATAACGTTTCAACGAAAAAAAAACCCACCAGAATTATATGCTGGTATTATGCTCAAAATGTGTTTTATGAGAACAAAGACGAAACCATACAATTGTTATAATTTGATAAATGTCCCACAAACGGTTCGTATCCAAAACCTTTGAACAATTCAGTGACGCTCTAACATTGAGCAAAAAGAACGTTCACATAAAGAGGTTTTCAAATTTACCACGGCAAAACTGGAATGCCTTGAAGTAAGCCAATAAACACACGAGTTAGTGTGCGTTTTTTACCAACAAAAAGGAATATACAACGGTGTCCAAATTTACTGGTGAGGCTCGGGTCCTGGATTTTTTTAACTTAATTGTAGATTCCGATTAATTTAATTGTGATTCAAAAGAAATTCACTTTTTTTTAAATCTATGCATATACGAGATACTTGATGTATGACGAGTGGTCAAGAGGCTCAAATCCTGATCAATGCTTGTGTCTTCTTTTTCGTGTCCAACAAAACAAAGGTGAAGTTTATGCACTTAACACGAAGCGCTGACAATTTAAAACAATTTACAATGCTCAAGGCCGTGAGTTTTACCCCCTTATCATGTACACAAACAATATTTTTTCTTTGCCAAGCGCACGACCGGTGACCATGTAATGCCATTCTTCTCATAATTACATCAGATGACATATATCTTCAGTGTATGTCATATAAAAAGTGCTCACAATAAAGTAACAAGGGTGTCACAAACGATGGGCGGTGTAAATTTAGGAATAACTTGATTAATTTCCCATACACTCTTGTCAAGATGCTGAATGTTGTGTTCACGCTTGAACACCTCAATTACATAAAACTTCCGCTGAGAAGAATAATGCTGTTAAGAGACCAATAAAACCTCATGGAGGTTTCTAATTACCTTTGGGATTTTAGGAAATCTAGATTCAATTTCGAATCGATCTTTAGGATTGTGGATACAGTGGCAGATCGGATGGAGTGGCCAAGCCCAAGAAAAGGGTCTCTCCCTGCAATGTTGCAAGCGTCGTTAGACGTTACAGTTTAAGCTTGCGGCAATTTATATGATCCATTGGAAGAGATGATTGGGATGGAGTGAGCCAGCCAACCTTCTCAAAGGCAATGAGGTGTGCGACAAAAACCTTTGTTGCCGTGGCGGATCTGAATTCGCCAAATTACAACCACACCGATCTAAACACGGAACATTTTTACAGAGCCGAAGGCATGCCAAAAGTTATTGTAGACATTCCTCACGACGAAGACGGATGACAGAAATACGCCCCTTAGGCGTGTGGATTTCTCATCGCTCACTGGTTCCGCAAGTCTAGTATGGAGCTATGATTTGACCCCGATGCACACTCCCTTACATGCCGTCTTCGTTTGGACTATGGGAGCCGTTTTCGCAAAGCCTCTGTTAGAAATTTCTCAACCCAAAGGAAGGCTGATATTAACAAGGAACATTTACACAGAGCTGGAGCCAAATGGAATTGGTTGAATTGTCAATACAATGTACTCTTGCACTGTGATGACAATGCCCAAAGACTATTCAAACGAAAAAAATGCTTGAGTATAATTGTTCAGGTCTTCATGTAACATTGACACATTTAAAGTAATTATACCGGAAGGCTGCACTCTAGATTTCTCTGAGCCTGAAATATATGTCACTAGGTGCAAAGCAGTTAGAGTTTAAGTTTGTACTTACGGCAGTGACAAGTGCATGTACGGTAGTTTTGTTGCACAATGGAATATGGGATTAAAACGCAATACAATTGCAACTGATTTTAAGAAAACCAATAAATTTAATAATAGAGATAGATATTAAGCTGTATCCTCAGATGTTCCGCAGCAATCTTTTTTGTTTAAATTTTGAGTTCCCATTCTTTAAACGGAAATAACATTTAGTAAAATAATCTTAAATGATCGCATACGGGCTGCTGCCAGTAATCCGGGAGCGAGCACCAAATATGTATATTCTATTAGGTTTTACGGATATAAACAGTTCATTAGCAACATGTTTCAAAAAATTAAAAAAAAATCTACATGTTTAGTTGTTTTTTTTGCAGGGGTAAATAAAATATAATAGATTCGTGTTTACATTGAGCATGATAAAATACGGTCTAAAGATAGTAATCCGGGATCGGAAAGGAAAATTAGCAAATGGATCGGACCTTTTTATACGCACTATACGTAGAGATTTATATCGCTATCCACAATTTTTGCTACATGTACTATGACAGTGTCTTGTCCAAGATATTACTTTAAGCACTATAACTACGATAATTATGTACTTATAAAATTATTATTGACTCAAGCCGCCGAAGAAAGCGAGTCCCTCTCGAAGATTATTGTTTCCTAGGTCTTAACAAATATTGAAATTAATACAACCAATAAAAATGCTCTCTAAAAATATCACTAGAATATATCCAAAAACTATACACGTCTTTCCGAGCTAATGCCACCGCATGCGACCTAGACCCTCCAAGCTAATACCACCAAATGCGTCCCATCGCGTTTCTAGACCGAGTTCCAGTTTAAGTTACATATTTTTAAAACCAGATCTATCTTCATTCTGGCGTGTGAATTCCTCCAATCGCTTACTATCGTTTACTATATGAATCAGATATTGCAATTGGGAAGTGAAGATGAAGAACAAGAAGCAAGTTCAAGCCGATCGGGACAATCCAAGTCTAGATCTAAACATATGTAGATCTAGACCTTACGATGTCTTGACTGATATTTTTGTGAATGTAGCCAAATTTTAACCAAAATTCAAAACCTCAACTTTTATAGTCGTGTATGTAACTAGGCCTGCGTCTCGGGAGTGCACAGTCGTGTGTCAAAAGTCATAAAACAAAGGCGTATTAGTCGATAGGCCCTCTAGGATCACTAATTAAAAGTTGTATCGCCTGTTCGGCCTCTTTTCTATGACGATTTCATTAACATTGTACATTAGCCTAAACTCTGTTGTTGTTTGTGCAGAAAGAGAGAATGATTTGATAATAATAGCGATATTTGCCCTTTTCATCACCTACTTGTGGGTGCACGGTATTATTCTATGACGCCTTTGATATAATTATTCTCAACATTCTCTGATCCGTTTTGCTCTATTTTTACTTTTCCAGGAGTTGCTAGCATATTAAGCACACATTCAAGTAACAAGGAAAAAACATAACATTTTATTCAACTCATTAATTCTTTTCTCATTTAAAAAAACAACAACACAAAAATATATTTTCTGAAAGTTTACCCATTTCCCTATCTGATACAATCACTGCGAAAATCTTTCAAAGTTAGGTAGCCGAAAGGAATATAGCGTGCTCTCCATTGTCTTAGCCACAGGAATAAAAAAAAGCTTAAGGGGGTTCTGGGTTGGAAAGAATTATGTGAGACGTTTTACAAAAAGAGCTCACAATGGCGTTGATTCAAGGAGCTAGTGTGACGCGTCGTCACTCTATTTCTTTATTGAGATCAAGGCGGTTGACCAATCTTAAGACGATTTATTTTGCTAAGGTTTATAGAAAGAAGCAACGACCTTAATTCTCCACACCCCTGTACCCATCCGCAAAATCTTCCCCATAAAAGGCAAAAGGTAAAATTATCCAAGACTGATAAAAAATATTTAAAGATAAGATGCAAATAGTTACACTACAAAATCTTAAGTAAATAATGAAAGGCTAATCAAGTTAGTTAGAAAAAGAAAAACAATTACATTATCCTAGAAAAGTTCTGTTTAGTATACCAAAAGCGTTATTGGCATTTTACAGTTTTTACGCATTAAATTTGACTTTGTAAATTGAATGAAGAAGAAATAATTGCGCAGAAATTAGCGATATTGTTTTTCACTTTTGAAAAGAAATTAAGAACCCCTTTGCGGAAAAAAATATGGTTATTTAAACAATTTTTTTATGTTACAAAACAAAAAAATATTTTAAGATAAGCAACAAAAAGTACAACCAATGGATTCGTAGGTCATCTGTAATAACTTTTAAATGATAAAATTATGGTTGTTTTTATATTTCTAAAAGAATTTTGTAAAGAAGAAAATAAAACGATTTAAAAAACCCATTAGACAGGCATATAAATTCAATACGTTTATTATTTGTATGTAGCTCAGCATTGTAACAAAAATCATATTCCTTGAAGAATACAACAGTGCAGAGAAAAAACTGGTGGGCCATTTTTAATTCGCTAAATTGGTTTAGAGACACAAGTGAAAAATTTTGTTTGTTTTCTTCCTCCGAGGAAGACGGAAGGTCGAATCTCATACGGCAATTCCTTTCGCTTTTATGCACGGTTCAGCGTCCATTGCCAAAAAATAGGACATTATTTTTATGGTATGGTTCCAACAATAACGTCTGATATATTTACGTACTGCCGGAAAGAGACAGGACGGAGATGCTAAGACGTCTGACTTAACCTGTCATAGTATACTGACACCGACACAACCACTGAAAAAAGCATGTGGGTATGCTCAGCATTCGATTTTGAACACCTGCTTTCAAACGACGCGCTCCACAAGCTGATGTACCTCGTGACCCCTTTTATGTTACCGTCAGAGACTTGGGTCTTGCTATGCCCGCTCTGTATCTTTGAGGCATCACGTAAAACTGTCAGACACCAGTCTTGAGACCTGTCCACTATAGGTTTGAAAAGAGAAGCGCCAGAAATCATACAAAACGGGTGAGTGAGACTTCAGCATGTGTCGTTGGAAAATTGACTCTACGTAAATAACACATTCCAGAGGAACAATATCAGTACCAATGTAGCTGTGTTGGTGGGAGATTGTTCTACTGGTAGTAACACTTAAGCCAGACAATTCTACAAGTAAAGGCCAGACTAAGAGCACTTACTGGACCTCCAGGTCAACAACCTCGTCCCGTAAAAAAATACACTACTTTACAAAGACTGCAACGACAAATATTCACAAAACGACCTTGGTTGAGAATGAGTCCTCTCCTATCCAGCTCATGACGTGCACCAGTGAAAGCCCCAGGGAAGCCGGTGCGACGACAACTCTCCTGGCCACCAAGACCAAAGGACCTGGAAAATCAGAATCTTATATGAGGCAAACTTTGGAGTAAAATCCCAAGGGAAAACGCAAGGTCGGTCGCCCGAAACAGAGTTGGCCACGAAGCACTGATGGTGAAATAACAGATGCTGATATTACATGGGCCGAGGTGAAGAGGACCAGTCAAAACTGAGTACGGTGGAGGAAGGTTTGTTCCACAGTGATTAAAGATGCCGGTACTCATTTAAAACGACGGTGCTTAGGATAAACACTGTGTAGTGAGTAACTCAATCGTAATCAGAAAGAATACTACAATCTCCAAAAAAACTTTGCACCAATATTTAATATTTACTGCCTATTTAAAACTAGCTAAACTTATTGTTGTTTCATGGAACAAAAATGATACAGAAACGAAGAAGAGAATAATTATTAGGTCTGCATGTATAAGTAATAAAAAGAAATACTCCAGATTATATGTATATAAAATCAAGACTTTAAAAAATTAAGATCTATAAATACTCGAAACAAGGCTATGTAGTATAAAGACAAAGTACCACAGAAAACCATCTATTCGGCGATTCTCTGCTGTGGATGTTTACATTAATTTAGGTTTTGTGATCGATTTTTTTCATAATCTTTGTTTAATTTCTGTGGAAACTTACATTGCTACAACAGGATGAAATTTTATTTCAGGGTTTCTTTTTAACGGGACCTTCGCCTTTCTTAGAGATCCTTCATTCATCATTAGCAAATGAGACAGAGAGATAGGTGCTTTTTGTTTCACTGAAACCTGTCCAAGAGGCTTACTTAGCAGCGACCTTTCTCACTTTAAAGTCAGCCTTATAAAATTGGTGATCGACCTCAACACCCTGAGTTCCGTCTCAAGTAACAGAACTCATTACACTATCATAATGTACCAGAGTCCACACGTCATCAAGGAAATACCGGAAGGCTAGCGGCTCTCTTATAAAATTATATTATTTCCGTGAGAAAGTAAATATTTCCTATCGAAAATGTATTTATTACATATAGAGCTCTAGCATTATATCTTTCTGTATCTATGTCTCTCCCTTTCTCTTTTTCTGTGTGTGTGTGTGTGTCTCTCTCTCTCTCTCTCTCTCTCTCTCTCTCTCTCTCTCTCTCTCTCTGCCGCTTACTGTCTGTCACTGTCGTTGTCTCTGTCTCTTTTTGTATATATACCCCCCCCCCCCCCGGTTTACTCTTATCTTACAACGTTATTTCGTAAATTTCCTTTATAATTAGATGCACTGACTTAATGTGGTTTTGGTAAGTACAGAATACAAAATACAGAATACAGACATCTTTATTTATCCCTCATGGGGAGATCTAAATATACACTCTCTTCATACAACATACGAAATTAAAAAGTTAACATCGATAATAAAATAAAATTAAAGGTAGAATTACGACATTCAAAATATTATAAATAACATAAATCATAACATAACAACATCGCAGCTCAAGTTATTGAATATATGTATAAATGAAAAATCTCATGTGTAAATGTGGTAGAGGTAAGTATAATTAAGAATGTGTTTCTGTGCTGTAAATAATGATTTTCTTATAAAATGTTAATTTTTTACAGATATATATCCAGGAAAAAGCGAATTTCTGTAGATTGACCAGTTTGTTTATTTGGGCCAGTTAATAACAACAGATGGTAGGTCTGATTCAGAAATAAAGAGACGCATCACCATCGCCAAAAATGCCTTCTCAAAATACTCACAAATACTGACCAACAAAAGAGTGAGTTTGCCAACCAGACTGAGAACAATGAAATGTTTTGTGTGGTCACCGTTCTTATATGCATGTGAAACATGTAATTAAATAAGTCTATAGAGAAGAGAATAGATGCCTTGGAAATGTGGATGTATAGGAGAATGAACAGAATTTCTTGGAAAGATAAGGTGACAAATAAGGAGGTCTTGGATAAAGTTGGCATGCAGAAACCAGAACTGCTGCAATTAATCCAAAGAAGAAAACTGGCATACTATGGCCATATAAGAAGACACTGCAGCATCCAGAAAAGAGTTGTGGAAGGCAAGGTTGAAGGGAAGCGTGGTAGAGGAAGGAAGAGGCAGTCGTGGCTTGCCAACATACAGGAGACATCCCAGTTACGACTGAGTGTAGCCTGTGAAGCAGCCTTGGACCGTGAAAGATGGCGCCGAATGACAGCCCACCTCGGAGACGGGACGGCACAGCAATAGATAGATAGATGTCTTTATTTGCAGTCTAGTTTCTATATAATCATTTTCTAATAAAATCTTCATTTTTTAAAGATATAGATCCAGGCAAAAGAGAATATCTGTATCTGCAGAGAGGTTTTAGTAAGTAGATCTAGTATGACCTACATATTTATGGTATTTTGATCTAAAAAATTCAATTTATTTCCAGGGCGAATGCACTCTGTGGGCGAGCCCCCCTCGAACCATCGTCCGGTAACCACGACATTCTGCCGGTTTCATAATTAAATTTTATAATGCACCCGAATGTAATGTCATCGCTGAGTCTTGGTCTTCCCCTTCCTCTTCTTCTTTCTGATAAAACGGATTAAAACGGTAACTACATCTCCTGAAGGTTTGAATAAAATTAATTAGTGAACCTTGGGCAGATCGATCTATGCTTCGACCTTTTTTCATCGTACTGTGATAGAATGCCCAAAATGAGCCAGATATTAGAAATCAAATTATTATAAGGGCGGGAATAGTGTCCCTGAATATTTTTATATCCTGCTTCCGAAACACATGAAAATAAATGCGAAAAAAAAGCATAAGTGTCTTTACAGCTTTTCTTATTTTTATTTCTAAAATAAACCATACTAGAAATGTGTATGTTTTGCACTCTTAAGGCAGTTTTCTTGTTGGTGGTTTTTAACCTTTTAGAGTCAGCATTACTAAAAGCTGGCTTTTCCCAAACTTTTTTTTTACCTTTACGGTTTATAGTCTGCGTTATCAAGTTCTAGTGCACTGCACAGTCATGTTTCTATTGGCGCCTTGTTTTACTTTTTTATTCTGAACATAATATTATTGAGTGCCTAGTAGCTGTGCTTCAGAAAACCAAAGAGAATGAAATCGCTATTGAGCAGTAATTTTCCCGAATAGCTGAATTTAACAGACGAGAATTGTATTGTTCTATCCCCGGTATTCTAAAGTGAACACATGTAAAACAGGACAAAACGAAAGTACGCCACACCAACATGTTTTTTTCATGAGTTATTTTGAATATATATTTATCACAACAAAGCTCGTCTGTCGTTTATTCAATTATTCTTATTTCTCAGAGGATTTGTGTCTGCGTGTACGAAAGAATTATAAAAATTATTGATTGGATGGATGATGCTTTTTGACACCAGGAGATTTAGAAAACCCGTATACATCATTGAGCCTAATCTGATTCGTCTGCAAGCACATTTTATCTCCTGGCATAAACTGTCTGGTTCACAACAAAAAATTCAAAAGATTAGTTTCCCCAAGTACACTGGATAGATAAATGCTGACAATGCATAAAAGCTGCGCAGTATATTATAGTTTAGCCTTTTCCACAAACTATGACAATTTTCTTTTCGCTTCAAAAAATTCCCTGGGCATTTTGTGATTTCGCACTTTTTTCATTTTATCCGAAACATGTTTTTACTGCACTTAAAATGATCGCGACGTCATAAAATGGTCGCCATTATTGGAGAGCATAATTATAAGGTTTCAGGTTGTGTCATTATTATATTATTATCATTTCCGAATATGGTGTGGAATTTTTCGGAGTGCAAGACTGAGTATAATTTATAAGTGCGATTTTTTTCTTAAACTGTTTTACAAGTCATTTTTAGTTGTGACTTACATATTGGGCAAAGTTTATTTCGTAAAAAATAGAGGTTAAATAGTTTTAACATATTTTGTAAATTATATATTGAAGTAAATATATGCGATATAATTATAAACGCCTTTGTTTGTTAAGTCTTTTAACCACGATGTAGAAGCTCGCACGTGATGCCATAATGTTTTTGTTTGAAGATTATCGACTATAATTTGACCTGGTTACATTCGAATCGCTCTCCTAAATCACTAGACACCAAATCTTGCTCAAATGTCTTTTCAATTTTTAATCATATTGCGAGAATGGGAGAAAATAATACGGTTTATGTCCTTTCTTGGCAATTCCAGAGAAATTCGTCTTCATTTGTCCTACAAATTTAAATAGTCTGTGAAAGTATTTCAAATTGAATTTTTATTATTTGATGTCTGCAGCATTGTTTCTGTTGGACAAAAATAACCTGGATGAAACCTATAGAAACTGCGTGGTAGAACAGACAAAATTACTTCAATCCTTTTGAAAGCTTCTCTGGGGGAAATTCGAATGTCGGACAGTATTTAAATAATTATAAGGATGCGCCAATTGTATCCTTTTCAAGGTCGTTCTTGGTGTCTTCTTTCAAATCATTATGTAAATAAAAGTTGTTTCTTTGCCGCAATCTATAGAATTTTTGAATACTGATGCATTCTTGGATTTATTTTTCTTTGCAAGAAAGAATGTACGACAGTGGCAGATTATTGGAGAGGTTTCACCTAGATGAAAATCTGTTCGACGCTCAATATTCCAGCACATCCCAGAACACTAGGTGCAACGAATGGATCACAGAACAATGTTAGAAACCGTCTCAGAGGAACAATGATATCATTATTGAAACTTCGTTTTTATTAATGTTTTTTCTAGGATATATTGGAGTAGTTGAACTTTATATAGATTGTCTTCTACACTATACATTTGAGAGAATGGACTGTTGCTGAGTTGGCGATACGTTATATAACCACATTTAAACTTGAATGATTGTGTTTCAGTTTTTTCTTCTTCTTTTTCTGCGTACATTTTCAACAGCACAACTCTTTTAAATATTCAGTTTGTCTACTCATGAAAGAAGTAGTCTGTTGTAGGGTTTCCAGGGTACGCTATAAATGTTGTTCCAGTGTTGTATCTGAAGGCCATTATTATTTGCCTGAGCTGGGAATAGGAGTGGTATATCACTAGGACATGTTCTGGAGTTTGAGGGATGTCTCCGCATTCACAGAAAGGATTACCGCTGATCTTTAACTTGTAAATGTATGCATTTAGATGGCATTGGTCTGTTTTTGGTCGAAAAGTTGTCGTTTGCTGACATAGTGGGCGATAATGTATGTTGTATTTTAAATACATTGGGTTTGTTCTGGTTTACCAGAACATTTTTATGTTGTCCTTAACACGTATTTAAGAGTTTTGAAATGATATTTTTGTCAATGGTTAAACTTTTGAAGAACCCTCTTTTGCAAGCCTATCAGCCGCCTCATTTCACGACATGCCATAGCTGGAATCCACTGCAGGGCTATCGAACTTGTCCTTGCCTACGAGTTTAAAACTTAGACTTTGTAGGATTGTTTCTGTCATGTTGACTTTAGCTGATCGCTGCAAGGCAATGACTTAAGATAACAATGTCTTTCTTGATGATGATGTTACATGTATTATTATCTAAAAGTGTGGTGGTTGCTTCACGGAGCCCTGCGTGGAAATTGGATGCCCCTTTGCCTGCAGGCAAATGATGTTTTTCAGGTAATTCATCTGGATATTTTTTTACAATTCCTGAGCCTCCATTTCTGGTTGCGTTTTCAGCCGAACCATCAGTCTAGACATGGTGACAGGTTTCAAAGGGGATAATTCTCTTGTATATACTCCAGAGGTTTGTATTTTAGGATGGAATCTTTTTTTATATGTTTTTAGACCCCTGGAATTTCTGTGATAGTTTTGCATATTTTGGGGTTATAATTATATACTCTAGTTGGATATCGGAGCTCAATTTTTCGTTTTTTTTTTTGGTGGGGGGGGGGGGGGGGGGGTCCGAATGTTGACATGACTATCTGGCCTTGACTTTGCCGTTTTCTTAAAACTAGATCTTTTGATGGGGTATGGCTGATATTCTCTGACAATTAGATGGCGTTGCAAACGTTTATATTTTTCAGCTTGTAAAACACCCTTTCCCTCCATTTTTTCCTATAGATTTTATATATCAGCAAGACTTTTCATTTTCACATTTCGTGTAGACTTAATGTCTCCACTGATTATTCTGAGATATGCATTTTGTACTTTGTCGAGCTTTTCAAGTTATGATGATGCTGAAACAAATACTGATAAGCTGTGCTCTAAAATTGGTTCAACACAGCCTGTATATACCTGCTTTAGTGTTTGTATGTTGGCGCCCTATTGAATACCCGCAAGTTTTTTTTCATAATTTTCCTCTTTTGAGTTCCTCTGGACTAGAGATCTTCTTTACGCCGAGACAAGGTTAGAAGTTCGTTTACTTAACAGTGACACCAAGATACTTTTGTGTTGAGACTTGTGGATTAGTTTGTCTATTTACTACTATGAGTTTAGGGGGTGCTGGTTTTGGTTAATAGCGAGAACAGGGCTTGCACTGTCTTGCTTATATTTATTGTGACTCCCTAGTCTTTTACCCACTTTCCACCTTACTAATGGCGCCCTGCATTCTGGTTTGTGTGATGTCAGATTGCTAAGTCATCTGAATGTAAGACAATACTCCACCGTCAATTAGGTGTACTATATTACTAAGAGTGTTTTTGGTTTTGACTCTTACAAAAGTCTGTGATCCTGTGATCATTCTTCCTTTAATTCCACAGCTGAAAAGTTTGGAGAAAATTCCTTCCCTCTATACTTTGTCAAAGGCTTTGGAGAGATACAAAAATGTTGCAATGACATTCTGTTTTCTTTTGAAGGTATCTTCAATTTCCTTGGACCAGATACGTAGTTTGATCTCCAGTGCTTCAGCTGGTTTTCCTGTAAATGTATTTGTGTGTACTTGTATGGCTACTTGTGGTTTAGGGAGAGGCTTCTGTTCATTCAGGCTCTTGGTTAGTGACCATAATTTTATTTTTATTGTGTCTTTGTAGAAATTTAGAGATGAGGTCTTTTTCCCAGCTATTTCTGATAAGTTTCAGAATTTTTTTTTTTTTCGTAAATTGTAAAGAGCCTATAGTGGTTCAATTAATTGGCATCGGACGGGATGTTCTGTATTTGAAACCTGGGTTTTTATACATTATCATGAAGGTATTATAGGTCTTTTGTCCAAAAGGGAATGTAATTGGACCTTCTTCCTCGTGGGATAGATTTGTGTGGTGCTTTAATAATTAGGTTTGTTGGATGTCTTGAGGCATGCCTGACTGAAACTGATTTGTCTATTTTTTTTTTATTTTATTCCTCGATGTGGCTTTTGAATTTAATCCATTTGGCTCTTTTGTAATTCTAACTTGGAAGTATTTTGTTTGTTGCTGGAACTGAAGGTTGTAAATAACTGGTCTAATGCTTTAGCTGCTTCTTAGCGGACAGACAGAGAAAGGAGAATGGTTTCACTTTAATTTTTATCTTTAAAAAATGGATTAACGTCCTAGTGACTTTAAAAAATCCCAGTTCTTTTGAAACCGATCTCATCCATCCGGATTTAACCAAGTTGCGACATCTGGTCCTTTGATGAATCGTTTATAAGTGGATGAGGTTCCATAATGCTGAGTCTTAACATGTCATTCACTCCACCACCAAAAGGTTCAGTGGAGAATCATATCTCATGCAAATCAAAGAAGCAGACTGTGATGTCTGTAGCATGCTCTATTTCTTGGCAACAATCTACATTTTTTGAAGATCGATCGTGGATCAGCAGGACGATTCACTACAAATGAACGACTAATTTTTAAATTTTAACTTAATAATGGATCGATTTTTGAAATCATGTAGATTTATTTAATAGGCTACTTGAACTAAACCAACCCCCCGTAAATTTGATGCAATACGGATATGCAACTTTTTTCATTGCTTAATTTCATCTGAGCGTGTATGCGTTCAATGAAATTAGTGGTTTCAACTGTGAGTCAAAGGCAGATTGATATTATCATTTAAAATGGACCAATACACTGTTAGTTGTTTTATAGGCCATGAACTTAGGCTTAATTTTATTTTCTGAATTTACAAGCATTCTGACTAAAATAATGTTGCAGTGTGCGCGGTAAAATTTGCGCGCTTAGAAAATAATTATTATTTATTTTGCGCGAACCGAACTTTTGATTTGTTTGTTGTTGCAGGAAGGTATCTGCTTCTTATTTTTGAACTTACATTTTTTTAAATTAATTCCTAGTTTTTGGTTTTTATCATAATCAACGTGCCCATGCAAATCTACAGTCAAAACACCACCTACCTGTGTATTTTCGTAGCTTTATTTTGTGCGGTTTGAGATATTATACCAAGAAATACCAAAAGACTTAACTTTTCTCCTTTGTTTTACGATTTCTGGATTTCCCAATAGTTCCTATAAATACAAATAAAATGTCAACTGCAAAAGAAACTTTTTTTTTTACCATTTTTCTTTGTAAGCGACACTGGGTCGCCTTTATTGTGCTATTTACAGATGCCGCGTCTGCCCTAAATAGTGGTGTTTTACTGGCATCTTTCCATTTTTTACCTGGGTCTATTTTCGTATGCACTTCAAGATTTCTCCAGAGACACTATCACAGCTATGTTTAGGGTCTCTGATTAGTCGTCTGAGGTGGGCGAAAATTAGGACAAGAGAAAAGCACAAAAAAGTGGATTTCGAGTAGATAAGGATTTGGCGAGATGCTAGATTTAGTCTGGATTTTAGATAAAGCATAGTTCTAGATTAAATCTTTGGAATCTTTTATGTTTATTTAACAGTTGAATGTAGATGGACATCTCGATTGGAAATTTCAATGTATTATAAAAGGCATTTTTTGGAATTGTATGGTCAAATATGCATAAATGTCTAAAAGTAAAGCACCTAATAATATTTACATTCTCTTGGTTTCAATGGCTTGAAGTTAATTTCATTCGACATAAAAACGAAGTCACATACCATGCTAAGCTTTAGCAACAGTGGTGAACGGCGCCTTTGTCTCGTCGCGCAAGAGTATTGTCAGACAGATGTCAGATTATCTACACAATGACGCAGGGTGATGACACCAAAGACTATAATTATTTCACTCTTTCTGGTCACACCACGTTTGCGCAATGCGTGCTAGATCAGATACAGGCCAGAGCTACAGAGCCACACTATTTTGAACATAAAATGACAAGTCAGACCTGTTAGTTACAGAAGCTAGAGACTGTAAGGCACCGTTCTCAGGGCGTTCTGTTGAGCTATTTCGCACTAAGCTTAGTGCGTCTCGCGCTAGTCCACCTTCAAGTCAGAAAAGAGCCTTACTGCGGTATTCGCTATAATTAATTTTCGTATAAGTCTTTACCGCATGACTATTGTTGTTGTTATTATTATTATTATTATTATTATTATTATTATTATTATTATTATTATTAT
>RQTK01000443.1:330207-341023 GCA_003991915.1 Elysia chlorotica
AGTAGTAGTAGTAGTAGTAGTAGTAGTAGTAGTAGTAGTAGTAGTAGTAGTAGTAGTAGTAGTAGTAGTAGTAGTAGTAGTAGTAGTAGTAGTAGTAGTAGTAGTAGTAGCAGCAGCAGCAGCAGCAGCAGCAGTACTTTTTATATAATGTAATATACACAAACATAAAGGGCATTTATAGTTATTTAACAACTACTTAATGTGTTCTAAAATCAATGCAATGTTTTTCTAGAGACATATCAAAGCGCATGTATTGATAAAAATCCAAACGCTAGGTTACAGCTGTTGCTACAATTCAACAATTAATCTCCTTTGGCCAATTCTAATCAAAGAGGTTATATTGCATGCTTAGTTACGTGACTAAAGGCTCATCCTAGTTCATCGATTATGCTAAGGAAAAAAATATTAGAAAATAGGAAAAACAAACAAAAAATAAGCAAAACAAACAACAAAAGAGGTCATCTAAATGTTATTAAGGCTATTTTGTGTTTGTGTGTTTAAGAAATCGGTCTCCGGTGAGTAATTGTGCGTTTATGGGTATAGTTTAATAACTGTTTATTTAAAATGCTTAAACATTCAAGCTAGTTTTTTATTCAGAAATAACAGGCACAGTCAGAGCCAGAGGTAGAGACAAAACTTACTATAACAGTTTTAAGTGGTGTATATAATTTAGCCGTAACACCATTGTGCTGCTCCTATTTTGAAAAATAATTTTGTTTATTTGAGACTTTTTGAATATTAATAACCCATACTATTGTCCACACATAATATTTGTTTACATTGATTATGGACTAAAAACTATCAATCCGTCCTAACTTTGCTGAAGATTGGTTAGAAATAAATCATGGACACCTTTGTTATGCACAATAATATTCTTCTTTAAATCGGTGATATTTAGGAAGCCTTGAACATAAATCAAAATATCATTATTCTTAACATGTTTCCATGTATACCTTAAAAAGGAGTTGAAAAAACCGACTGGGTCAAGGAATGGATAATCTCTTCTTATAGGATTTTGGCGGAAAAGAAAAACAACTTAACAATTGGGGCAAAAATATATCTATTTCTAACCCGCTCAGCAAATCTATACTCCCAAGATTAGTGTTTTATGCGTTTTGCAAAAGGAAAGGACAGTTTGGGTTAAATAAAAATCGATAACGAAACTTCCCCACAGGAAACCTTTCTCTGGGCAAGAAAAGCACATTGCATGTTCCGATTGATCGGAGAAAGCAGAGCTATCTCTTAGTTTAGCGTACTCTCGTTTTTAAGAAATTCCCATATGGCGACGGGACACCAGAGCGGGAAATCCCGAACATGGCTGATCGCATATTATTGAAAACGATCCAACCAGTAGGGCATGGATCGAACCCCGACTTTTTGTGTCAGATAATGATTCTCTAACCTTATGGCTATCCCGCTACTTTTCTTCCCCAGTCCTTGGGCGAGTTCGTTTTTGAATGATGAAAGGCATGGATAGTGATGTTGCAGACAATATCCCATGGATTTATATTAATGAATTTGATGGCCAGTCAAACGGACTTAACTTTTGGTCTTGCTCAAGTTTTAAAACGTTTACATAATACCTGCTTACAATAATAATGGAATTGTATAAATTTGCAACGTAACTTTAGAAGTAAAAAATGTACTAAAAATGTCTTACTTCATAAGAACACGTATGTACTAAATCTGTTACAAAGAACTGTTAATTTTTTTTATTTCTATCAAATAAAATGCACGGTTTACGTAAAGTTTTATTGAATATTCTGATTAGGCCTGGGCTTGTGGTCATAAGAATTACTAAGTTGCATGATTTCTGTGATTCAAAATACGTTTATACCAAAAGACATAATTTGATTTAAAAGTATCGTATTAATGAAGATTTCTAAGATTGGATTAAATTGAACCAGAATGAGCACACCCAACTGGTAGGTCGTTTTTTTCGAGGGAGATGGGCGTTTGAGAGGATTAAGTGACAAATAAGTTTCGAGATTTGCCACAAAGGTGCATGCATGTTTTGTCTAGCGTATGTATGTATCTTAACTTCCATTTACATTGCTTAGTAACATTCAAGCAATCAGTTAATTCAAGTGCATATATAAATATTAAAATATCTCTTGTCACAGATGCTGTGAAATCCATTTCCAACTCCAATCAAAATGTAATCTCAAACTGGTCGTTTTACTTGAGAGAAGACGGTGAATGAGAGCCGCACTAACGCAAACGTAACATAAAATGTCTACCTGAGATGAACCGGACAAATCGAGCTGCCAATACTGCGGCAAAACTTGGACAGCTGAATTTAAAGTCTTTATTTGAGTCTGTATGGAATTATTTGTTTACTGAGGAATAATTTACGCGTATTACTTTTGCGTTTTCATAAATCTTACAACTGTAACACAATTTTTTATATTTTTTACCTTTTGATTTTTAATTTTTAATGAATAATTCACCGATAAATTATTTATTGCAAAAGAAGTTATAAATTGCTTCACCTAGTCCATGTATAACGCAAAAATCTAAATATCATGAATCTAATAAAATTATACATAGCAAAAATATTAACCAATGGGGCTCCGAACAGTTTCTGCTGCTTGTCTAATTTAGAATGTAACTCTCCATCTTGCATTTCGTAAACCTTTTTTTTTCTTCTGAGTCGTGAACTTTTAAGAAGAGAGCGTGGGTGGAAAGTTCCAAGTGGTGAATCAGAGTTAACAACTGTGTAATAAAGAGTTGGTGAGTGGGACTAGCCTCGCTGCTGGCCTTGGAAGACTGGAGTACTTTTTATTGAGCCAATGCCCCGTGAGATCTAATCCGGCTAGAGTGAGAATGGTCACACTAACAAGCCAAAATGGCGACACTAAGGTGACAAAATTGTCGGAACGTCAATTTAAGGCGGTGGCTTGGATCAAGCGAGACATGAATGGTTTTTTTAGCTCAGAGGAGTCAGAAGTTTCAGAAGAGCCATCGCGTGTTCTGGTCAAAGCTTGGAATAATCGAAGTAGGGAAACAGAATAAGTTCCTGATTATTTGTTCTAAGTAAGACAAAGTATGTTTTAAGCTTGACATAGCTTAGGTGGCAATTTGTGTCTTCGTAGGCGTGATGTTTTCAGAGCTCTCCTTATTTATATAAGGGTAAAGTTTTGTGCAAGAAATAAGAGAATGCCATTAAAAAAATACAGACAAAACACAAAATACATATTAAGTGCATTGATTTTAACTGACCTTCAGATTTATTGGACTTGCTACTGGGCTTTAACTATAAGGCAAATAATAGAATATTATAATTATAACTTAGTTTCTATTTGTTGCTGATGTTTTTGTTTCTTAAAACTGTTCACAAATCTATTGAAAAAGCAATGAATAATTATTTGCGCTGAATGACGCCATGATTTTTTGTATGTATAATATTTTACAAACCAGTTTACTTCAAACAAAAATGTTTTTTAAAGAAAGATGAGCTGATTATAGATTCTTTGGTAGTTTGATAAAAACAAGTTAATTTGAGTGAGAGAGAGAGCAAGAGAGATACTACAATTAAGAAGCCAAAATTGCGCTTTGTAAACGGAAATCACTATAAATTAGCAAGCAGCACGCCAATTCCCTTTTAATAGGGCAAACTGATAGCTGCGATACCCCTTCCAATAATAACGTCAAGTATCACCTTTTCAAACTTAACCCCATCAGAGCAGCGAAACAGCAAGTCAACACAATCTGCCTTAGGCAGATAATTTGTGGCTTCAAATTCAACGCCCTACTATAACCGGTTATCGGTTTTCGTTTTGAAAACGACTTTTTGTTTGGCAGGCAGTTAAAGGTACATTTAATAAAAAACGATTGTGTAAATTACAGGGCAAACATTTTCACCGCTTTTCTCTGCAACGTATCTTGGTAATAGACGTGTATCTATTCAATAACATATTGTTTGCTCACATACTGTCAATTTTTGAACATTAACCCCATAATAATGGCTTTGTGAATTATGAATCGTGATTTGTTTCATATCTATCTTTTTTAAAATGATATTCAGAGATAGCAATTATGACGATATTGTTTTTTACACAAATTTCTTACAAATTAGATGTAGGTTATCATTGTTTTTGTTTTTTAAATATAGATAGCACAATAGATGCAAGGAAGGTATCGATTGTGCTATCGGAAATTAAAATCTCAGAAGATTACATAAAGCAACGTGAAAACTTGTAATCATCTCGACAGATATAACATTATGAAAATGTATCACGGCGATAATTTGAAATGTTATAAACATGAAATATAAAAAAGATTGTTATTTTGAAGATAAAAATGTATTGAAAAAGCCCTATGGTATTTTCAAAGCGTTACTTAGGAATGATCACTTTTTGGAAAAACTAAATCAAAAGACAAAACAGACAACATTTTCAATGATTAACTCAGACATCTTTTACAGTTATACAATATATTTCGCGATTTCACAGGGTGGTATTTTCAACAACTTGATGCTTAGTTAATTCTATTTACATTGTTGAGTTTTTTTGTTTTGTTTCATACAAAACCAATCTTGATTCTGTGATTCTATAAGGCGATAAATATAGAGTTTTATTTATTCACTACGAATCACATTTCACAACAGCTTTATCATCACGGTGGAAATGCGTTAATTAAGGGTAATAATTTCATGACGGATTCTGTGCCATGGAGATCATTGTTTTGTGCTATTGACATGGCGGCACTTGTTGGTATTTATGATTATGGTATATATAAAAATGATGATGTGTCTCATAAAAACAAAACTGACTATTATATTTACAATAGCATTATAAACAACAAAATGGATTGCTATCATTTACAGTTCTAGATATTTAATACCTGACACAATATCCAATTATATCACAAACATGATACCTGAAGAACCCCTGTTTATTTCTTTTATAACAATGATGTATAATTAATTTTACACACGGTAACAAATATTGCTCGTGGTAGCAGTTAAGCATAATGAACGAGGAACGAGCTATGTATGGAGTCGGCGTAGCTGATATCTTTCCTCTGCACACCGTGAGCACTTGTGTTTCTTCTCACAGATGACCAACATGTTGGTGAAGTGAGCACGAAACTTTCTGGCGCTAACAAAGTACAAATAGAAGTTGAACGCATGGTTCGAGTCTGACAAAACGTAGGATATCTGCTGAGCCAAATACTTCCAGGCGTAACTTGTGGTGCCAATCTGGGCCTCCCAATAGGTGTCTACAATCAGGAACAGGCAGATGGGGAAGTGGAGTAGGATGAACATGAAGGTTGCCGTAAATAACATGATCATGATCTGCTTCTGTATCGGCACGTCTGAGCTTCGCCGGCCTACCATGAAGTTGTGCACGCTGCGGAAGGAGTTCCTCAGGCGGAACGAGATGCGTATCTCCCGCGCCACCAGAAAGTTGCACACAGCCAGAATGGTAAACGGAACGAAGAAGTATATACTGGTGGAGATCCAGTGAATGATCTGGAGCAGCGGCGTGCTTTTAACGTGGCACCAGCCTATATCACTGTTGTACTCGGACGCCCATAGGATCGGCATGTTCAGCAGGCAGATGAGGATGGCCACAACGGTCACTATACAAGCCGTCTTCCGACTCGAGAGACAAGACTGGAAATGAATCCTGAACGGGTATCGGACCGCAACCAGACGCTCCACGGCCATCAGGACCAGGACCCAGTTGCAGTAGGAGATGAGCACTACGCCGGAGTACTGGAGGGTGCGGCACCCCGCGCTGCCCAGCGGGACCTTGTGGAGCAGCAACTGGTAGAACAGGATCTTCACAATGATGGCCAGGTTGTCAGAGATGGCCAGCAGCGCCACATACATGACGAAGGATCCGAAGTGGCGCATGCGAGAGATCGTTATCATCGTGGCAAGATTTCCTGAGGAGGAAGAGGAAATAAAGATGTGATAATGGAGGCTGTTTAACAACGATTTTTTTTATCAAACCATTCTGTTATACGCTGGATACCAGCTTTCACGTATTTCATAACGATTGCAAAGTACATGTAGTCTCCTGCAAAACTGCAATCGTATTTTATTTAGATTCTTTAAAGTAGGTAAAGTAATAAATACATAGGAACTGAACGTTTGTTCTAAGACAAAAGAGAAAAATTAATGTATGTCTTATTTTTGTGTGGACAACCAAAAGCTTAAGTACTCGTTAGCGCATTAATAGGGAGAAGACGGCATATCTTTGTCGGCGGCCAAATATACCATCTACATTAAATTTTATTCTATACTTGTTTCACTAAAACAAAAATGTTAAATGCACCTTTTTTGTTCACACTAAGTGTGACGAACTTTTTATATTTTGGTTCCAAAGTTACTATCTATATTAAATTTGTTTGCATCTCTATATTGTAGAGTTATTTTTGTGGGACGTGTGGTTGATGATATTCCAACTTCTCCTTTTTTTTTTTAATTGAATTTTTGGAAGAAGTTGGGTTAAAATGAACAAACCTGACGTAGCTTACGTCTCGTCGTAAGCATTCTTATATTGTTCCTACAAGACACAAGCTATGTCTAGTTTGTGCATGCTACCCTAAGTGTATTTTTTCAAGAAAATTTGAGAGGCAAAGCTGCCCCAAAAGGTGTCAGTAGATCTCGAGCAGAATTTGGATATTAGGTGCCATTTTGCAGAAAAAAAGAAGTTGAACATTTTTTCAAAAGGCGAAAATATCCAAACAGGCCATCTCACTGTAAAACTAAAGCAAAAAAAGTGAGTTGGGAGAAGACAGGAATATGTTGAAAATTAAGGCCAATTTATAAATCAAACCCAAATGTACTGAAAGGTTATAAAGTTAGGGGCATTAATCGGTATAAAAATATATGCTACTACGTGCGCTTCAAAGAAAGCGCTTTTTTGTGGAAAATTAATGTTACTTTGAATTTGATCATTATGGGCTGTCATAGATATGAATTTAAAAAATCTCGTATAAAGAAACGAGATATTTTTAAGACCTCAGATTTAAAGAAATTAGTTTGTGAAACTTCCACGGAGATCCACACCGTTTTAGAGAAGTCAATGGAAGAACTAGTCAAATTCCAGCTGTATTTGAGCCAAAAGAAAGACGAAAATTAATAAATAGTGTTGCTATTGATTATACAAATTGTACACCGACGAATATTAGAGAGACAATAGAGACTCTTAGCAATTTTGTACAGAGAAAATCATTGTTTAATAGATATTTCTACTTATTTTTACAGAGCATGGTGGTTACGTTTTTTTTAAAGGAAGAAAAGAAGAAAAGGTAGGGAAAGAGGACAGATAGGTATTGAAGAAAGAGAGAGAGAGTAATGTCTAAATAGACGTTCGTCTTTTCTTTTTTGCACTGAAACGTGTACCTTGTCTATTATTTCATAAATAACTTAAAAAAATTCGCCAAAACAGAAAAAGGCGCATGAAGCAACAACAAAGCACAAAACATAAAAAAATAAAACAACATTGGAACCCATTTAGTAAAGGATCACTCTGTAGGCTAAGCGGGATAGAACACCTTGGAAAGTGGCAACCACATCCTACGGGTTGTCCAGCTTATCTAGTTTAATTATTATGGTTCTTCGTCTTTGCTTCTGTACAGGGAGGGGGGGGGGGGAGGGAGATAGCGCACGTGGTAGAGCGATGGTTTCCCAATCGGAATGTACCTGGTTCAAAAGCCATCATCGATCAAAACTTATTTGTCCGCTTCCGTCCCCCCACTGGTTTGTGATCGGTGTCAGGATGATGTGTAATCATGTAATCCCCGCACTGTCGTAAAATTATTGTCCAATGTTGGACAGTTAGCAACAAAGCAAACACACAAGTTTGTGTATGGCAGCGCAATACCCTGGGCAACGGCTCTTGTCTGGGCGGTGGAACTGTGTACGTGTAGGTAAATTTGGCCTTTTTTTTGGAATGTTTCTACTGAACACACACTCATCCCTCCACGATGTAGGCGGAAGCACAATACTAATTAATTTTGTCAACGGCTTCAGTGGTACTGTGAAAGGTGGACCAGTCTTGCGTGAGTCTAAGGCCGCACCAAAGACGTTATGGTAAGCGTTCAGATTCATCCGAAAAATAATGGAAGCCTACCGTACGTTTTATTGCCACTAATTCTCACCATGATGAAGACCAGAAAGGAGCGAGAGTACGACTCCGCTGACACCCCCCATGACTGCAAGAGCCAATTATAGTACTCGGGAGGGGACTCTGGGGATAACGAAGTCAACTCAAACACTTTAAGGAAGATGGCCTTCGACAAAGATGTGCAGAACTGTTATGTTCAGATTCCCTACAAGAGAAGCAGCAAAAGAACTATAGAAACGTGCGCTGTACGGAAGAACATAAACAACTACACCCAATGACAAGAGATTTAGTTAGCCATGGTTTAGTATTACTGGTGTATTCGAAATTAGAGGGCACCTAATGCTGGTGGAGATCCTTTAAAAGCGACACTTTTTTAAGATTATGTTCCTAACTTGCATGACAGAAGAGAATACAGACCGCATTTTTATAATAAAGTGCAAGCAGTCAAATATTCTGTAAAACATGTAATCTCACCATCATAATGGACGATTTTTATGTCAAAGCGGACGACGACCCGAGGCTCGGGAGTAAAAATGTCATCGAAGAACATTTAAGTTTTTAAATTAGTTAGGGTTGTAGTAGTATTTAGATTTTTGTCCTACACCTTCAGTCGTTAGATTAGGAAAAGTTTTCTGTCTCTAACATTACGTAATTCGTCACGATTTTAGTCATGTAAAGCCATAACATACAGATGAAAAACAAATACATGCCAGCAGGACGAATTTTTTTAGTATGGATAGGACTAAGAGAAAATAAGAAAATGATATCAATCGCTCAGGGGTTTGAGGCTTGTAGTTATGGAAAGAGACGCTTCATTAACGTCGATTGGCTTAAGGGACAGTTCAACTCGCGTTTACCTTTTGGGCGACGTATTCGGTCCTATCAGAACATCTGTCCAAATTCTACTTTCTGTGGTGTGGACTGTCATAACGTTACATAGCAGAGGGTTAGACACTTCGTATAAGGGACGCAAAAAATCAATGTGGCTCTAGAGACTTCTTAGAGGGGCACGTTTCAAGGACAAAAAAAGACGACAGTATGCTCAGGAACTAAATCTACCAAGACTTTATTAGGCGTCATCAAGAAAAGGAAAGTATCGTTTTTTGGCTAACTTGCAGTAGAAAATGCACGCTAATGACAGATGTCATATAGGGACTGATCGATAGCAGGAGGAGGAGCAAGGTTCCTAAAGTATGATACATGAATGCAATCAAGGGAGGGACCAGTAAAAATAGAACAGTGGTAAGGCGAAAAGTAAGGAGATTCTTTGTACGTAAGTCAGTCGAGAAGCACACGCTTCCGCATATTACCATGCAAGTAAGTGCGTGAGTGGTAGTATATAACAAAGCAGAGGGTTAGACACTTCGTATAAGGGGTGAAAAAAAATCAATGTTGCTGAAACGTGGCTGTACAGACGTCTTATAAGGGCATGTTAAAAGAAAATAAGAATATACCACAGTATGCCCAAAGATTTAAATGTACCAAGACTTCTTGTAAGTCCCATAAAAAAAAAGAAAATTATTGTTTTTTGATTCGCTTGCAGTAGAAAATGCACGCTAATGACAGATGCCATACCGGTACATGGAAAGATATATAGCAGGAGAAGGAGAAAGGGTACTATAGTAAGATACATGGACACAATCAAGGGAGGGACCAGTAAAGATAGTATAGCGGTTAGACAAGAAGCAAGGAGATCCTTAATTTGTACATAATTCACTGCCAGCAGGAAACGTTTCTGAAAATTACTATGCATAATAACGCGTGATTGGTAGTGTAATTATAACAATCAATACCTATTCACGTTTACTTGTAAGACAAAAAGATGTTTTTACTGAATCTGTTCAATTGTATTTTCTATCATTTCTGGGGTTAAAAAATTAATTTTTTTTTCATGGGATAATTTTTTGTAAATGGATGCACCTTAAAAGTAATATTTCGAAATGAGCTTAACATAGTCATGTTATCTCAATGAACCTATTTTTTATTTATAGAATACTTCCTTCAATCCTAGTAGAAGATTGCATCTACTTTTAAAACAAATTTATTTAGTGGGGTGGGATATATGAGAAAGGGGATAACCATTACTTTTTAATCTTTAAGAAAATGGTACAAATTTAAGTAACAACCAAAATGTCAAACTGTCAACGTTTTTTCCTTCAAACGGTTAGTGTATGCTCTTGACATATAACAGTTCAAAACTTCACAAGCTCCACGATTTATACGTAAAATTCCGATCTATTCCTCAATATTGTATCGTATTACAGCTTTTATCTTCTAACATTTATTTTCAAACTTTTGAAACTAATGGTGAATTTACATAAGATTTGGATGTTGTAGACTTCCCACTACAAAAGCAGCGACGTGTCGTGAGTTGAGTCTACTCTAGTTCTAGTGTTCACCGGATATTCTACGTTGACACCTCTGACCAACGCGCTTTTTGTTAGAGGGAAACTTGGCAGCGACAGTTTGTCTGATGAAGTTGGAGTTCTATCGATTGAACCTGTCTTAAAACTACCGATGATAAACGAAAGATACGGCAACAGATAAACCAGCAAAAAAAAAGTAGAAGATTTCAGAACAAAGACAGACACAGAAAGAGAAGAAAATAACTATCACAAAAAACTGAACGATTATTGGCCATTTAAACGGACACGAAACTTAGCTTTAGTGACAAAACAAATAGAGATTTAATCGTTGTTATAATAATGATGATGATAATAAAAAAAAAAAAA
>RQTK01000443.1:341954-355348 GCA_003991915.1 Elysia chlorotica
TCCAAGAAGTAGGTTTCGTAATAAAAGTGAAAAATCTATTTAGGTGACAAAGAACCCATTTTCGGACAGAACAAGCATCTCTCTCTTTCTCTCCTTTTTTCTTTCCCCCTCAGTGAACGTAACCTAGATTCTTCCGGGATTCATCTTAAGAGAATCAATGGATTTACGGAAGCCTTTATAAGCCCAAGAATCCATCACCGTTAAACACAACCTTTAATCCTTGCCATTTCTTGGGTGCTACGAAATTGAATTTAGAAGGACCTACAAGTAGACAGTGTTATAACTTCCTTAATAGCAAAAAGACTTAAAAACGTTTGAGGGGGGAGCTGGCTCAAGTGGGCTTATACTTGGGAGATACCAAGTTGGAACCCATAATGGGGCAAACTTTGTTTGATTTAATCCCATACTGATTGGTCGTTGTTTGCAAAATATGACTTTTGTCCTGGACTTTTATCCTAACACTGCCTGTAGCATGTCAGCATGAAGCATTTCAGGCGTGAATCTATGGACTTTTCGCTGCATAGAACTCTCCCAGCCAACACTATGTAAAAACGTCTCATTGACTTTTCATGTTTCGATCTTAATGTCCTGAAACTGAAAATTGGCTCGACCACCATATCCAGGTTAGATTCTCACAGGAAACATGCTTATGTTATTTATTACGCTTGGGGTTAAATCCCTTATATTTAGTATTGTATTCCGTGGACTGCAAACTATAATTATAGTCAGATTGGTATAGAAAGAAATTTATAAATAAACATAATAGGCATGACACAATTATATGTAGGTCCGAAAACCGACCCACAACAGTTTTATGAAGCGTTATTGCGCCCTTCGAAACACTGATATGAATGATCAATTATTATTATTATACATACATACACACACGCACACACACATATATATATATATATATATATATATATATATATATATATATATATATATATATATATATATATATATATATATATATATATATATATATATATATTTATATATATATATGTATATACGAGTATATATGTGTGTGTGCGTGTGTGTATGTATGTATAATAATAATAATTGATCATTCATATCAGTGTTTCGAAGGGCGCAATAACGCTTCATAAAACTGTTGTGGGTCGGTTTTCGTTTCCTTCATTAATTTTTGTGACGTTCAATAGATTCTTTCTTCTGTGCATACACGTAGACATCATTTATCTCAAAGCGTTTAAATCTGTGGATGCAAGGTGGTTTATTTTCTTTTATTTAGTCTTCTTGCGGTTTTTTTTTTTGGTTAAAATTAAAAACTTTCCGCGTACAGAGGGTGGTCTCTAATCCAATCTTTTCTAATTAAAACTACATTTATGTTGGTTTAACATAGTATTGAAATGATTTTCTGTGAATCCAATTATGTATCAAGGTTGTTTTTTTTGTCTTGTCGTTGGACTGTTGCATGGTAAACAACTCTTTCTTACAATTATTAAAATTTGCCGTCCAATCGATACGTTGTTTTATCCCGGGATTTACAGTTTCGTTTCCTCGTTTTCTTTCTGTTGCTTAATTATGATTGATTTAGTGTGTGCATTAATAAGTTGCTTAACATTATTCACGCAGGGCTTAGTTTTATTGCGTTCTTATTTATGACTGTGAAGTTTGTTGCTGGGTGGGAAGAATTCCCCAAGGAGACTGCAAAGCCTTTTACTGATGTTAGTCGCCACATTCATGCTAGGGGGTTTGGGGGGGGGGGGGGGGGGGGTTATACTATTTTTACTTGCATATCCTATTTTATTCTTATTCTCTGCGTTGTTGTCTCATATATACGCCCGTGTTAGTGTTGTTCCTCACTGTTGGGCTATTTGGTATTATTTGTTCACTGTTCCTGGTTTTATTTTTTTCCCACATATATAAATATCTTTTCGTGGCCATTTTTTTTCAATACAGTTTTGCGTGTTCGTTGAACTGTTGTTTTTTTTTTTTGTAGAGTTATTCAACAGACGTGTTTCAATCATTTAAAATAGGTTTCTCATAATGTTTAAATGATGGTTGCTCCCACTAAGCACATAGTTACTTGATTGTATTGTAAGGCTTTTTGAATGGTCTGTGTAGTTCTGTTCTTAGATCGAGTGCGATATTAAGGGTAATTTATGGCTTTTTTGTTGGCTTCAATTTTTATATTTAAGTTATGTTTTATAAATTTGTTTCTTTATAATTTCTATTTTTCTGAATTTTTCCTTCACCGCTGCCAGTTAGTCATCTCTGAAAAGGCCTGCATAAATATTGAGGTATTGCAGAGTATTTAGTAGATAGAGTCTAACCAAATCCCATGTTTCAGATCCATAAAAGATACCTAATGTCACATCGAATTCAGATCTTGTTTAAACATGGCTGGACCGTCTTTTTTGCATGTGTAATAATATTTGTTTCTGTTTGTTTCTTTTTGTGTCTGTTCATCAATTATTGTTGTAAACTTTGAGGCGAATTGCACAGTCTTGGTCAGCAGCTCGGGGTAAATGGAGGTGAAACATTGGTGACTACAGAGCATAATTATCTTAAAAGAAATTATAATTGTATTTCGTTCAAAACAATAATGAAAAAAAATAGTTTTCTCACGTGCATTGAATTATTCATTTCAAACCTAAAAAAATTATATTTTTTTATATTCTTAAGAAGTTAAAAAAATCAATCTTGATATCTTTTTCTTTTAAATAGTATTATAAAGACATGTCTCTACCCCCCCCCCACCCCCACACACACACCCTTTCTATATAATTATACGATCCTTGAAAAGCTAATGCTAAAAACACTGAAGGCCCATTTGAACAACAGTTTCCTGAAAGGGGTATTACGATCCGTTTACAAAGAGAGGCCCAATACGAAAGTCTTCCTAAGGGAAACTGGAATTTTTTTTAAATCTTGTGCTGTAGAAGGCAAGGTTTCAATGTTTACTTTGTTATATGTGTGAGCAGCATTTGATGATATTAATCATATAATTCTTTAACAACGGCTTAAAAAACGGCTTGTTTGGATGCGTCCAGATATATCATTTTTCATTGGCAGGAAACAAACAGTATTCATTATCATCACCTCTAAACGTTTTAGAAAATCGTTCTCAGTGTTTTGTTTTTCGCTCCTTCTTACTCTTAATATAGTCCGACTCCCAATCTGACACACAGTTCATTTAACAACATTGTTTTAATGATCATTTTATGCTGTTGACCCTCAGCTTTACAGCTCTATCTATTATAAAAAATGTTGAAATGTTGATAAATGACTAATGTACATTAACATATTTCTGCTGTCAATGAATATATAAATTAAAAATGTATAACGAATTAACAAAAACTATATTTATAAAGCGTAAACAAAACTTAGTTCTGTGGAATGTAGAGCAATTCTTCACACCGTCAAAGTGCCGCAATCACCATTAGTGAAACACCCGAGAATCTACTTGTAGGGCAATCTTAAAATCGAAAAATATTCGAGTATCTCGACATGAGAAATGTAATTTAGCATTACAGTAAAAAGGCCAGTAAGACTTCTTCTATTAGAAGGGGTCCATAAAAACATAATTTCTTTTATAATCAATACACCAGAAAGCGATTTACGTTTCTATTCGATAACTGATGAAATAATACAAATTATTATATTCAACATAAAATTCATAAGCATGCCACCAGATTGGTTAAAAGGAATCAATACATTAAATTTGATGAATATTGCATCGATTTTACAGGAACTGCATTGGCTGCACGTCAAATGTCGAATTTATTGAGTTTAAGATCTTAGTTCCTACTTAATATTACAGTGTTTTATAAATCGTGCTAATCTTATCTGCCAGCAATTTTTATATTCTACAAACCAACACAGACTCTTCATCCATTTAACCTACAATAAATCTCCATCACTTTTGCGAAACATCGTTATACTTTAATGGCCCAGATTTATGGAATAATTTGAACATCCAAAACGCGTCGCTACCAGCTGCTTTTAAGAGTACTTTAAAGCTAAAACATTTTGTTTTCCACATACTTGTGAAAGCATGCCGTCCTACATTATTTTTATTTGTAAATATTAATGTGGCTTTATTTAATTTGTGTCAATGTAAAAAATGTTTGTGTGAGTGAGCTTTCAATAATAATATGGTTCATATTTCAAAGCTCTTAAGAAGCGCGAAACCAGTGAAATAATTCTTTTCATTATTATGATTATATTTATTATTGTTATTATTATTATTATTATTATTATTATTATTATTATTATTATTATTATTATTATTATTATTATTATTATTATTATTATTATTATTATTAATTATTAATAATTTTTTTGGCGTTATTATGGTAAATTAATTATTGATTTATTATGTTGTTTTTTTTTTTTCAATTTTCGAAACTCCCTCAAAAACCAGAAGACCCAACAATCCCCTAAGCTTTAGGATACGTACATCTCTATATTATTTTGCTTACCTGGAAAACCGAAAGCAAACACGACCCAGAGATAATACTTGTTGATTATCTGACCAGCTTCCAGAATAGGAGACATAGACGTATCATAGAAAAACTGGGGGTCACTATGGTGGCTGCCATTAGTCTGTGAGTCAACCAACATCGGTTTTGAACCGTTCAGTTGTTGAACGCTTGGCAACAAAGCTGCGGGTGGTAACAGCGGGCCACCGGTCTCATCTCCAAGAAAGATGCTGTCAAGGTGTGGGTTCGAGGCCTCGTGAGGAAAGGTGGTAACGTTAATTGTCACATCGAGTGTCCTTCCCACGACAGATGTCAGCAAGTCGTACTCCATCTTAGCATAGGAAGCTTTTGTTTTACAGATTTTAATTAATTTTTTAATTTAATTATTTAATTTTTTCTTTAAACTGCACAGATTAAAACATGTTACAGAACAAAGTCCACAATTGGAATAATAATTGTCACAAGTTGTTAAATTTAAAGAGTTTTGTCAACGTTTTAATTTATTTTGAAGGAAGGTTCCTAAAAATGTCATTGTGTAAAATTTGATCTGAAAAGTTAAATTAGATTATAAACTGTGTTCACACGGCCCGCCTTTCCGATTAAAAAACGAAGCAATAAATGTCCCTCTATTCCTTTCATCAGCAGTTACATCCGCACTTTTGTAGCACTGACATAATCATGAAGAGATCTTGTTTTTTTTATTAGATCTTTTTAATCTGAAGCCTACGGCAAAACGTCCAAACATCTTGTAAAAAAATTATCTTCAGGTTTATTCAAACATATTGACTGTATTCTTGGACACCTGTCTAATGCCGATAAGAAAGGATGAAAAAAAAAGCTTAAGCGAAAAAGATCTCTTTGTTCTTACTAGAGTATGAAAAAAGGCTTGACATAGATCATTTTATCCCAGTGGCGAGGTAACTGTATCCAGGAAAATACAGTAGATTGGATTAAAAGAGTCGTCGTATTTCTCTATGCATTTTGTTTTACTTTTGGTCATAGCATTTTTAAACATTTAACTGTGGGTTTTTTTTAATTCTTGTTTGGAATTCAGCAAACTATGCCACGTGCGGTCAACTAAAAGGAAAACTTGCTGCCTCTTTGATATAATTATCGACAAAGTTAAAAGTACACGGACGTATAAAAAAATTGAAGAAGTGCACACCAAAGACAACAACCAAAAAAAAACAACAGATAATTATGTAAACAAAATAAACCAAGCCCTATTGTAAATAATTCTGTTGAAACAAATTCTTCACTGAAAATGAAATCGAACCGAGCGCACACGTTTGCCAGCTAGAGCAATGAATGAGTGAGTTTGTTTTTACGGCACGTCAGCACAGTAACGGCTACAAGAAAAAGAATGTCACACAACCCTAAAACCTTGCAACAAAACTGTTCATTAAGTTACGTGAGAGGGAGTTGTGAATGGCTGAATACAGAGAATGCCGCTGGATGGCTGGTAGGTTCTTGCTTTCCGCATCTCGCCACGGCACCGCGGATGCGGGCAGACCCCACTTACGTTTTATGTCCAATGTGTGGGTGGGTAGATCTAGAGCGTGAAGAGTGTTACTGACCCGTGCGGGCTTTGCCCTCAGTTTTATTTTTCCTTTGATTTTTTAGCCTTTTTTTTTGTTGGCTTGTTTGTTTGTTGTTGTTGTTGTTTTTGACCTACACCTCTCATTTTCTGTCTCAGTGTGCCTGTGTGTGTTTCTGTCTGTCCATCTCAATCTTTCCACCGTTTCTCTCTTCTCTCTTTCTCCAGCAATTAGATAATAAGGTAGATTTCTCTTTAAGTATGTGTGTCTCTATCTCCCCTCCTCTTACTCTTTCTCTCGCCCTCTCCATGCCTTTAGTCTAATCCATATCTTTTCATTGTTCTCTATCTCTCTCTTGTCTCTTTCTCTCTCTCTTTATCTATCTATCTATCTATCTATCTTTCTATCTATCTATCTATCTATCTATCTATCTATCTATCTATCTATCTATCTATCTATCTATCTATCTATCTATCTCTATCTATCTATCTATCTATCTATCTATCTATCTATCTATCTATCTATATATCTGTCTCTCTCCTAACTTTCCTCTCGCCGTCTCTGCGCCTTTAGTCTGTTCCATCTCTCTCTCTTTCTATCTCAATCTTGTTCTCTTTTAGGCTCTATGATACACTGTCTAGAATATCAGTCTCTTATTTAATCTACTTTATTACAAAACATATCTGTATTACATTCTCTAGTCCCTTTATGTCTTAAATAACAGTTACTGTCTGACTGCTTGCCAGGAACATAAATCAACATTTTGTTTCCTTTTCTCTCCTTGTTCTTTTCTTTTTTTTATCTGTCTCTTACATCTCACCATTTCTCTTTCTCTCTACTTTCCACTCTCTCCTTTCTCTGTCTTTCTGTCTCTGTCTGTCTCTCTCTGTCTCTCTCTCTCTCTCTCTCTCTGTCTCTGTCCTTGTATATGTCTCTCTTTCTCTCTTCCTTTCTCGATTTCTCTCTCCCTCCCCCTAGTCTCTCTCCCTCTTTCTCTCTCTCTCTCTCTCTCTCTCTCTCTCTCTCTAGCTCTGCACCACAGACAAGAGGCACAACTGTATTTACCATGCATCTCGTTATTTCGTCACTGTCCCTTCTCATACCCTCTTCAGCATAGGGACAGTTTCGTGCTGAAGTGGACCCAGTTTCTAAGCATCGTCTCAAGAGCGAATTGGATACACCGTGTAATTTCACTATAGAACACTCTAAACGTGATAAGGATGTGATAATAGACGTCCCTGAACTATTATTCACACAGTTCCTTGCTAATAATTGCATGATGACCTGCATTCTTCAAAGTATAAGATAGCAACACCAGAGAATAATGAACTGTTTTCCTCTCTTTGTTATTTTTATAATCTCATCTTTACATCATCTCTTAAAATCACTGTCACTATTAAACAATGTGCTGTATAATGCTCATTAAAAACTACAACTGTTTGTTTTTAGTGTAACCTTTTTTTTTTAGTTTAAGTCATGATACATGAACAGCAAAGAAATATTATGAAACTAGTAAATTACACATATAAAGAAAACATTAATGTCCTGAAGACAATATCAGATAATATTCTATTGATTTAGCTTCTATATATAATATAAGGGATTTTCATTTGTTAACAGCAGTTAATTTTTTTGTTCTGAATATACACGCTGAGAGATTAACACACTATTCTGGTCTAATTCGTTCTGTCAGGAAAAGGTGGCTCTTCTGGGGAAATATCACGTTTCCAATGATAACTTTTTTGTACTTTAAATGAGTAAAATAGAATAAATACATATTTTGAATATTTGAATGGTTTAAACACATTATTGATATCATGATATAGACAAAAAAAATTGAATCCGAAGATACAATTATGAAACGCTTATAAGGATTTGATTTTAAGCAAACAATAGGGTCTAATCAGGATTCGAGCCCAAAACCACCTGATTTGAAACCGCGCACTTTGCAGACTGAGTTACAACTTCACATGCAACTATTATCGTTCTCTTTATGATTAGTAGAGTTTAAAGCACAACACTAGTCGTGCATAATTATCTTCCTATCTACATGGACTTGAGTTAAGTTGCTTACGTCCAGCACCAGTGATAAAGAACGGCAATGACTTAATTTTAAATTTGTATTGCATTTTTGCTTGGCACATCCCGCCATCCGATCGATCTTAGTGCGCTTTTAAACTGTCCCGTTGAATACATTATTATTTTGAAAGTGACCAAGAATAGACAGACTGGCTGAATATTTTAATGCCGTAACTTATCTATCCAAAGTGTGTTTTGTTGATTTGGTAAATTGTATCTGTAGCAAATACATTTTTATACTGAATTTTATATTCCTCTAAGGATAAATTTATTATTTCTTTACCCTGAACAATTAAATTTGTTCACCTTACCGTAAAATGCTTATTCAACTATAGTCATCAGACAAGCAACAGCCGTGAGAATGGTTTGTGGAATTTTGACCCTCAGTAAAGTGCCCTAAAAAAATTCCAGATTTAAAGCAACTTTACCTCAATTATTTTCTTATTCCGCTTAAAGTATGTCTGAAACATTTTACTCTACTTTCAGACATTATTGCAGTTGGTTGTTCAATATAAATTTCTCTTATGTTTAAACATCTAAGTATATTGGGTTTTTTTTTCTCCTTTCGTTGCTCTTTTCATCAAATGTTTTCCATTTGTGTTTCAAAGAAATCTCCGCCTTCGCTGAGTTTTAAACTGGGGCTGTCTATTTTCAAACGTATTTATTATGATTAAGGTGCAAAAATTTAAGCCGCGATAACTTATTTTAGTTTAGTACTCATAATCCAGCGGAAATCCTTTATAAGCTCATTGGTAAGGTAGAATTAAATATTTAATATTTTAGATTTGGACTTGATATTTTTTTGCGGTGTTTCTAGAAGTAAGATTAAATATCTACGTCGATTGGTTGTCCGAACTGAACTTGTATCTTCATCCACGGAAATTAGTTCCGTGCTGTTTTTCGCAGACCAATCCTTGAAAATAATTGCGTTCCAAACATATTTATGAGGGTTAGTAAGTGCACCGGTGGTCCAAAAAATTAAGACCCAAGAATGATGGTAGTATTACTTTAAAATAGCTTTCAGTGTGAAAGGATAATCATCAATATTATTATATCTTTCATTACGTGTGCCTTGTCATCGTACACGTGTGCCTTGTCATCGTACACACAGTTTGGCATTAGCGTTCTTTTTGCTCTCAGTTTCAGAAAACAATAGTGCACGTTCACCAACAATTGTCGTGAGGGTCTGGAAAACTTAAAAGTTTTCCTTGGAAGAAAACATGTAATGACTCGTAAAAATCCTACAAAATACATACAACTAATTTGAAATTATTTATGAAATGTCGAACTGGTTGAAATACCAACACACGATTTCTTTCGACCAAAGTTAGTGTAGTTGTTTTGGTGAGGTAAGGCCGCCACATTGAAAATAATTATAATGGTCTATAAAACATTCTCGTAGATTCGGACTTTTAAAACATTTTCTATAGTTGGTCAGTGTTATTTTGGTCTGTCTGTGAGACAGACATGATGTGATTAGCGGCTGGGCGTGGGTTGTAGTTTAGAGCTGAGAGAACCGTAGATCGCGGCCAAACAATAAATGTTAAGTGCAGCATTAATCCATTTCATACCGCTCTAGTTGGGAACAAAAGCTACATTCATTGTATTATTTTTTTAAAAATCTTAATTGTTGAATTTACTTTAATTGTAGCTGGAAACCAAACAGATAACGTGAATAACATTACGATGGACTTCTACTTTCCTAACCCTCACCATACCATTACATTAGAGTTTTTCTGTATTGTTTAATATATAAGCAATGGGTCGTGCTTTTGACAGTCTGGATTTCTTCTTCTGCCCCCCCCCCCCCAAAAAAAAAAAAATAATCTGGGAGAAAATAATAATAAAGAAACCCTCGCAATCATTACTTTTCAAATCCTGCCAATAATCTGTAAACAGAAACAGAAATACATTTGGCTTTCAAAAAGTACAAATATTCAAAATAACCCACACAAAAAAATTAAGATAAATAATACAAACAGTACCAACCAATACCTGATCAACGGCAAAAACATGTTATTTCAGAATTGCTCGTCTTTTCAGATTTAAATTTTGTCCACGGCTGGAGTGATAAATCGGCGGGTAAGTAAATAACCAGATTGTTTTTTTTTTTATATAAGGAACGCAAGAGTGAAAATACATGTTAAAGAGTCCCCTAATTACAGTCTCAACCCGTACTACAGTCTGTTATAATTCCTTGCACTGCAGTTGATCGCCAAAGCATTACCAAGCTCAGACATACAGGACTTTAATTCTTCTATTTCTTTCTATTGTGAACCAGTATTATGCGGACTTGTTTACTCCTTATCAACGTCCGTGTGTGGTGAACTTATTAGGAAAAAAAGAAGAGAAGAAAATTGTCCCTTGTTACATTCCACTTATCTTGCCATTTTTAATTTTTCTTAAAAGCAGAAGGAAACACAAACACTTCTATACTGCTGGTCCTTCTAATCAATCCCTTACTCCATGTATTTATGTTTAAAAACTGACAGTGGTGTATCATCGTGGTGCTCAGTACACCTCGCTAACGTGAACATTGCAAAGAAAACGAATTGAGTTGAGTTGAGTTGAACTGATTGTTTAGTGTTCAACTTCAACTATGTATTCTTTATTGTGGAAGGGCCCCAAGACTGGCGCCTGATAATGTTATGTGCTGCCACACACGTGACAGGGCGGTCTCAGCCAATCACGTTATACGGACACCGATCCAACAAGTAGGAAAATGTAACAGAAAGGTCGATGGTTAAACGCAACGCGGCGTTCTAAAACATTCTTCTCTGTTTTGTTTAGTTTTCTGCTAAAATGTTGCATTGATTTTGTTTAAACAGACGAAGTGCAAACCCCTGTTTGATCCAAAAGATAATTATAAATTATTTCAAATTTTTAGATCGAGATGAAATTAAAGTCTTTAAGTTTTTGCATTGTTTTCACGAACGCATTAATCGCTCCTAAATAAAGCGAACTTGCTCTACTGACTTTCGGAATAGTTCAAAGACAGTCGAAATCAAGTAAAAGCTGTTTTTTTTTCTAGTAATAAATAAAAGTGTTTCATTATCGTGGCTTGCTGTTATTTGTGACACGACCGCTCCTACCAATCGACAAAGAAATTAATTTGGAATTAAATTTGAAATGATATTTTTATATTCACTCTGGTTAGATCTAGTGAGAAAATATAAATTAATCAGTTAAAAGCTTCACGTTTAGCAGATATATTTAATATCGCAATATAAACTTAGGCATGATCGCCAGCTAAATTTCGGAAATAATTTTTAATACAAATGTAAACAAATAAAAGCTATATCAACCAATATTAAAAAAAACATTTAAAAAAACGAGCTCGAAATCCAAGATTGGTAATGGTAAAACACAAAAACAAATAGGGAAAAGAAAAATAGAAAAATAAAAAGACATAGGCTTCTTTTTTTGCCTGAGAAGGCCACGACACGGAAATAATTATTTTAAATCATTTTAGAATGTCTTTAGCACTATCAAAATAAAGACGGAAATTATCATTGCTCGGAAATTTTATACAGCTCTAACTTTCGGTAATTTTTAATTGCTTTAAGAAGAAAAGAAAGTAAAAAACTCAAACATTAAATTTGTATAGTAAACTTGACTCCATCCATATGGGACATAACTCACAAAGGTCACGTGATTTTTTCTAAGTCGGCTAGTGCAAAAAGATATATTGAAATAGGTCTTAACCCAGATCCAATCAGCAGATTATTTAAAATAAAATACATCTATCACGAAGTTTTGTTTAAGTTTTTGGAGAGAAAGACGTTATCCCCATTACAAGGTGGATGCTAATACACATAAATTTATAATTAAATCTTTTTATCTTAATTCTTATAATTCTAATAAAGTTTTGTTATTTGTGAACATGACAGTGTCATTCGAAAACGATTAATATTAGATAGCTTGTTATATCCAATGAGCTTGGTTGACTCGTATCACTTTTGTCGACAATTATATTCGCCACTTTGTCTTTTTTGTCTACGGATTTTTAAATGTTCATATAATTATATTAACCTTTTTTTTATAAATATTTCATCCACGCCAATCTATTGACACTTTACTTACGTCATCTCGAGTATTATAACAGAATACAAAAATACATTTTGCTCCAACACTCGTGAAGCACTACGTGCTTTTTTACGAAAGGGTCATTTCTAAATGTCATTAGTTTTTTATCATCCTATGTCCTAAACACGTACAGTCTTTTCAAGTGGCAGCTCAAGAATGAATAAATACACTGTACCATTATGCAAGCCAAGCTGACTTTACTACTCCCAAGACACACATTGGTGACAGTAATCCAGCAATCTCTGCAAAACACGAAAGTGGCACTCCAAAATCAATTCGTTTAAAATGGGTCCTACCAGTATTCAAAGTTCGATGACACACAAAAAAACATGTCAGTTTAGACGTAATCAGCGACGAGATTTTTTAAACCTCTCTCATTTAGCTTTTGCAATGGCAAATAAGGGTCATTTATTTTCTTTTTTTGCCCTAGTTTAGTTAAGCTTAAGCCTCATGATTCCCCGTGGAACAAAGGCCGCGGCAAGTCCCCCAACCGAACTCGGTTCTGGCTGGTCCTTTTTAGCTCGACCCATGTACTACCAGCGGCTTTCATCTCAGCATTCGTGCTTCGCCGCCAAGTCTTCTTGGGACGTCCGACCTTGCGTTTACCTTGGGGGGTTCCCTTCAGGGATAACGAAATGTGTGGCCTATCAAACCCCTTTTGGGCTTTATGATTTCCGTCTCGATGCAGGGGTTGCTGCATACTGTCCCACAGTTCTTTGTTTGGGATAAATTCAGACACCTAACGTTGAGGATGTTTCTGAGGCATCTGTTGGTGAATGATTGCAGTTTGTGGTTGTTGATCTTGGTAACGCGCCATGTTTCTGAGCCATACAGAAGAGATGACAAGACGGGCGGAACAGTTAAAAGAAACGCTTAACTGCCTCACTGGCTCCACCAAATACCCCACCACCAATGGAGCTCCTTTACATTAACACTAACTCTCCTAGGAGGGCAGATATCGCCAAGGCCATTAAGTCTCTCAAGTCACAAAAGACAGCAGGTCCAGACGGCATATCACCTAAGACTCTTATGGCTGACATACAGACCTCAAATGATATGCTGCGCCGACTCCTATGCAAGATCTGGTTCACGAAAACCCTTCTTGAACGACGATAATAATTGAATGGCTATGAATTAGTCAACAGTATGCCAACATTTATTAATTTCCTTTGGGGAGCAGAGAAACAAATTGTTTTAGGTTTTCTCTCTTTCCCTCTCTCTCTCTCTCTCTCTCTCTCTC
>RQTK01000443.1:355364-370137 GCA_003991915.1 Elysia chlorotica
CTCCCTCCCTCTCTCTCTCTCTCTCTCTCTCTCTCACTGTCTCTTTCTCTCTCCTTCCCCCCTCTCTCTCTCTTTTTCTCTTTTTCTCTCTCTTCTTTTTCTCTCTCACTCTCTCTCTATCTCTCTCTCTCTCTCTCTCTCTCTCTCTCTCTCTCTCTCGCTCGGTTTGTATTAAAAAAGGAGCATGCAATGGAGCCTTAGCCTACATAATGACTACAGGTGGCGCTAGTGTTACAGACATCTCAGGTCGTAAGTACAACGTCGAGGTAGCTTACAACTCGTCGTAAGCCTTCATATTTCCGTGTTTTACTATGAGTCGTAAGTTTGCCACAGCGTTGTACTTACGGCTCCTAGACAATGAAGTCATGTTTTCTCAAAAGGTCCTCCAGTCGAGTCTGTTTCGATACAATGCCAATATTGAATTTTTTCCCCTTTGCTCAAACAAATGTGATGTCATGAACTACCTTGAAGAGTGCTGTCCCTTGGTGGCATCTGTTCGATCAAATTTCTCATTGCGCCAAGATTTAAAAAGAAAGGGTGGTTTCAGGGGAGGTCATCACGAGACACGAGAGTTAGAAATCTTTTGGAAAAAGTCGTTAAAAAAGGGATCGGAAACTCTGGGCATCCAGATGGAAAAACGTAATGCTAAATTTTTTCATCTTTCTATAGTCAGTTCAATGGCTTATCTTCCTCCACTTCCCACCGGCTTGAAATAGAGTAATAAAAGAATAAAACAAACACAAAATCCGCAGGAGGTACTAAATTTCAGAAGGCTAGGTGGTTTATTGCTAAATGAAACGAATCCCGATTTGCTCCCATTATATTTATTTTCATGCACATTGTTACTCTGGGCATCCAGATGGAAAAACGTAATGCTAAATTTTTTCATCTTTATATAGTCAGTTCAATGGCTTATCTTCCTCCACTTCCCACCGGCTTGAAATAGAGTAATAAAAGAATAAAACAAACACAAAATCCGCAGGAGGTACTAAATTTCAGAAGTCTAGGTGGTTTATTGCCAAATTGAAACGAATCCCGATTTGCTCCCATTATTTATTTTCATGCACATTTTTTACTACCTAAAATGTTCCTTTTTTTTTTACAAATAAATCACCTGAAGGATGATTGTTAAATTCAATTTTTCTGGATATGAACCAGCACTTTTTTTAACAAAGGCGAGACAAACATTATAACTCAGTGATCAAAAGTAAATGATACATTTGCTTAAAAATAGGTAACAATTACATTAGCACTTTGAAAAGTTTTAGCAAATTACAAATTTGCATCACAAGAGAATATGCTGTAACATAAAAATAAAAAGCCGTAAATGCTTCCTAAAAAAAACCTGTTTCCATCTTATTTTCCCGATACGCTTTCTCAGAAAGCAGCGTACTCTTCTAGTTTAAAGTCTCTCAGATTTCCTTGGAGGATAATATACGACAAGTCTCAAGATTTAGAGAACCTGTCATTAGTGTCAATTCTTTACGTGCTACCACACGACAGAACGCGGACTACAGGAACTGTGTTTCAGCCGGTCAATATACTGACACTGACTGGTGCTGAGCTGAAATTGGTAACCGAAAACCGATCCAACAAGTACCTATATCCCGCTGAACAGGTACCCCGGTGCATGGGATTTGGAACAGTACCTGTTCCTGTAACTGCAATGTTTGTATATCTGCCACTGTTCCGGTAACTGTAGAGGTAGCTGATCCGCTGTTCATGAGAGCAGATATGCATATACAATTTAGTTGATTTCTCGCCCCTCTCTTGCCTCTTCTCTTCTGCATATTTATGTGTGAAAACTGTAAACATCCATTCACGTGCGTTTTTTTTCCTTTTTCAACCACGGATAATGTAAGACTATGAAAATGGTCTAGTAGCTACGGGAACCGGTACCAGAATAGGTACATGTGACCCCGATCAGAATCAGGTACCGGTACCTAGATATAATTTTTATTCCGGTTGCCTAGCTCTAAACTGACTCAACTAGTAGTGCACGAGATCCGAGCTTTTCTTTTTACCTGACTGTGGAACAACCCGGGTCGCTTGATCGAAGGTGCGTTCTCAACCCTAAGTTTACAGTCATGTGTTTCATGAGAGGCAGATTTTTCCTGTGAAATCCATTTCAGGTTGTTGCGAATTTATTGTTTTCCTATCCCTACATCATTTTTTTATATACATTTATTTCAGTGTGTGTCTGTGAGCAAGAGCAAGAGAAAAAAGAAAGGAGAAAAAAAGAAAAAGATAGAGACAGAGACAGACAGACAAACAAAGACAGACATACAGAGACAGACAGACAGAGACAGACAGACAATGAGCTAGAGAGAAGAAAATACGCTAAACTGAGTGAATGAATGTAAGATATAGATCAATAAAAGTGAGGAGAGGGATATTTTTTAATAAAGTTGAGAGAGAAAAATGAAAGAGAAGAGAGAGAGAGAGAGAGAGAGAGAGAGAGAGAGAGAGAGAGAGAGCGAATGAGAAGGAAAAACAGTGAAAGAGCGTGAGAAAGCATGATTCCACTGACAGAACTTGACAAAGTCGGAGGAAAAGTTCCACTTAGCTGTTTCAACAAAGAGGTCGGTTAAAGGTTGATGACCGTAGGCGTTGCGAGGCATCTAATGTAACGAGTAGTTTTTACATAGTTTCTGATTCGTGTACAGGGGCGTTGATCTGTCCTCGTTTTAAATTTCGATAAGTTTTTACTGATTAGTTGGTTTTTTTTTAATTATGACGTGACAAATCAGTCTATTGGGTACATATGGTTATAAAAAACAACAATGCTTTGTACGTGTTAACGTGCATTGAGAAATATTTCTACAGTAATTGCTATAGATAATATCAGTTGAAATATGTTGCTGCGTATGATTTTTAAAAGAGCGTCAGCCTGTAAAATCATATCATTTGTCATATAAAATCGGCATTAGTCACGCAAACGGGATAATATATTATAGTCCATTATGTCTTGCTTAATTTGATATCTAAGTAAAGAGGGTTCAAATAAAATAATTTTAGAAGTATTCATAGAATCATTCCTCTGTTATTCAATACTTACGATAATTGAAATAGTTCATGAAAGGATGGAATTTTTAAACACTATGTTCTTACAATGTTTTTACAACCAGTTTAATTGCAACGACCTTTGTTTTTCCATAATTTCACTTTAGAAGTCATTTCACTCAAAAACATCATTAGACCTAACGTGAAGGAGAAAAATATTCTTTCATTTCCAAGGATAATCTGAAGCGTATATTGTGATAGATCTTTAGCACGTTTACTCTCATGATATTGTCTTTTATCCATATATTTTTTTTCTTGGTACAAGAAAACACGTGGGAGTTATCACCTTGTTTCTCAAAGTTCTTTGGAATAATTTTAATAACTTTGTTTTCAAATTGTTTCAAACCATTACCGGATCGCTGGTCTTTTCATTCGCATAAATAAAAAATAATTAAAATAAACAATAATATATTATCATAAAATTATGAATGATTCAACAAAAAATTAACGGCGTGTACGACATGGTTGTGTTAATAACTTTTAAGTACATTTCTATACGTATAAAATGTTTGCAAATATTGATCTTCTTCCGTTCTAAAGGTATTCACACAAAGTTGAAACATCGAAATTCGTCTTAACGCGTCGAAACCCAAATAAGACTAGACAATCTCCGTTGAAATAACAAAATTTGGAGAAACTGTAGGAAAAAAATTTATAAGGAGGGGTCTTAAAATCACCTTCTAGGTAACTTCTTTTACATTTTCGTCAAAACAAAACAAAACACACCCCCCCCTTTCCCCACAAAAAAACACTTAAAACACACACACACATACACACAACATAAATGAAATTGAACAAAGGATAAACATAATTAGAAAATGTAACAACAAAACAATGTTTCAAGAACCTGTTTTCAGAGAAAAGATGCGAAACCTAGATTTATACAAAAACTGCTTCAGATCTGCGGTACTTTTGTGCTGTCACCGAGAAAACATGAGATATAAAAACAGCCTCAGGTAGGTTTCTTGAACCTCATTACCCTGTAATGTTAGATACCCATTATTCTCTGCAGACTTTCCGCGCTGGAATAGTGTGTTTCAATCTTTATCTCTTGTTTTTTATTTAGACTGAAGATTACCACCATGTGGTTGTTGACGACTATTGGAGTCATCTTTTACAGAGACAAATCTCAGTATCTTGGCAAATTTCATCCACACAAACAGCGACCATCTGCCGTAGGTGAAATAAACGCCATTGTAGAATGATCATATTATATCCTCCTCCCACCTATTTTTCTAATCCGGAGGGATCAAGCAGCCTTGTCATTATTTGAAAAATTAAAGAAAAAGAATGAGCCCTGAACACCGAAGTTTACACCGAATGTGGTTTAGAAGATTGGCCGCTAAACAAATAGCAGGTGTGTATTCTGTGTAATGAAGATTTTAGGGAATAAAAAAATACAATATGGGTACAAATATCAATTTCCCTGATCAGTTAGCTTGAGTTGAGGAGATGAAGAAGTGTGTGTGTTCTTTCGTTCAGCAAATTGTTAAAACGTATGGGAAGACAGCGAGTATAATTCTATATATTCAAAAGAGCAACTCACTGATTTTGGAACGATTTGCTGTCTTACAGTCTTGGTGACGTACACGTCACGATCGCCTGTATAAATCTCCCATTGACCATTCCATTTTCTTGGGTCTTTCTACTTACATGACCATTCTGAATTTGACTCTTTCTTTAATATTTTGTCATCACCTGGCTGATCGTTTGCAAGCATAATATGTTCAAATCTCAACGTTAGATAGGGAAAAAGCCACCCAGTTGTTGGTGTGCATCCGCCATTTAGGAAGGAAATTTTCAAGAAAACTTTGCCAACAAAGTGTGTCAACGAAACGAATAAAATCATTGAATTTCTGTTTAAAATAAATAGCATGGCGCGACTGCAAAAAGATCCAATCAATTCTAAAGATGATACGGACTTTGCGGCACAATCTCTTCCAAAGGGGCCAGAGTATAAATATAAAAATAGTTATGCCTTTATTGGAGGAGAAAATATATGCACATTTGAAGTTTTAAAAAATTCCAATGTCAGCAAATATTGTATTATTTCTCATAATAAAATAACATATATTATTCATTATACTAAAATGAATATATTTGTTATGAAAAAACGTTTTACCATTGTCAGTTTCTGAGAGTACCTTCATAATTTTCTTCCCTTCATGAGTGTATCCACAACCACCTTTGCTTTGCAGTATAATGTCCTACAGAAAAAGGTGGGAGAGAGAAAGGTGGCGCAAGTTGTAAGACGTTGGGTCCGTAGTCGGGAGATACCCGGTTCTCACAATCGGCAAATCAAATTGTCGGACTTTCTCCACTACTGGTGGGTTGGTATATTCATACTGTGACTGGCTAAGACAGGAGTCGTGGTATCCCCGATATGAAAACTGTCTAAGAGTGGCAGCATGCACAAATTTGTTAGTCTGGGATCCTGTCCACGATATAGCATGGAAACACAATATTGATATCGTTAGTTTTAAAGTTATCTCAATATCGATTCAGATTATGTTTGCTCCTGCCACTATCTTTGCAGAAAAGAAAAAAAAATCTGCAGCATATCATTGTCTTACATAGTGCATATCAGAGGTGTGATGCATTGCTATTTACCTATTTAAAGCTTTTAAGGTAGCTTGCTCGAAAATTGTATGTTCGAATAATCAACATACCGAGCGAACGAAATGAAACAATAAGCATAGACGCAAAAAAGTTACATCTAGATTCTTCGGATATCGTCTAGTGTTGATGGGTTTCGACAGGTTTCGACGGGTTTCAAATAATTCAAACAGTGCAGGGTTTCGACAGTTTTCGGAAGGTTTCGACATTAAGAACTACCTGCACAAACATGAACAATGCAGAACGCATAGCAATTCTGGCTGAAGATGAGAACATTAGGCAAGAACTTTCCGATGTTGTAAAATTAAAAAGTGAAAGCTCGGGATGTAATGATAGCCTAGATAGACTAAGAAAACACAAATCTCGCTAACAATAGAGGGAGAGACAGTTGAACAAGTAAACTCATTCCAATATATTTTGGAACATTGAATGTTGAGGATGGGCGATGTGGAAAAAAAACAATTCTGAAACGCATTAGAGTGGCATGTGATGTGACAGAACTAGTCACTAACCATGATCTGTCATTAGGCAAAAAAATAATGTTTCCCAAAAAGTTGACGCCTGGATATTTGTGCCCCATTATTGCGAAATGTGGACTGTGACAATCTAAAAAAAACAAAAACAAATTTAGACCCTTCAAGCGCAACATTTTTTCTAAAGATTAATCATATAGAATCTATTTTCAGAAACTAAAACGGCTGCTGGAGAAAGAAAAGCAGAACATTTTGGTCACATCAGAAGGAGGGAGAAAATTGATCGTTGACGGAAGATAGAAGCCAAGGCTGGTCGTAATTGAAAAAAATTACAAGAGTTGAGCAACATCCCTACTTCAGAGAGAGAGAGAGAGAGAGAGAGAGAGAGAGAGAGAGAGAGAGAGAGAGAGAGAGAGAGAGAGAGAGAGAGAGAGAGAGAGAGAGAGAGAGAGAGAGAGAGAGAGAGAGAGAAAACATCCCTACTTCATCGAAAAATGGGCACAGAGAGAGAGAGAGAGAGAGAGAGAGAGAGAGAGAGAGAGAGAGAGAGAGGAAGGGGTTGGGGTTGAGACAGAGACAGGGCGGGGATACCATGACTCCTGTCTCAGTCGGTCACATTATACTAACACCGACCCAACCAGTAGAGAACACAACAGCCATGATTCGAACTCGGCACCTTTTGCGTCGGAAGCCGATGTTCTACCCCTGGAGCACTGCACCCCCCAGAAAGAGAGAGAGAGAGAGAGAGAGAGAAGGACAGATATTAGTGGCGAGCAGTTGCCTCCAACATCACAAGTGACATAGGACAGCGAACAGTGTATGACAAAATAACAATGAGTGGTTGTGTAGTCCATTATAAAAAAGACAGTTTTGGGAAATGACAAATTCTAATCGTCTTTTTCTCACACGCCTTTTGAAACAACGAGTTGCTGCAGTTGTACAGTTTGATTCAAAATGTTTGAAAAAATATGGAGATTTGAGAACCATTTCGATAGTAAATTATTCAAACGAAAATGTTAGTGCCTCCAGCGACAAAAAAGTGGGTGAACATAGAATTAATTCTTACAATAAAAAAACAAACAAGTTTTTGTTTTTTCAGAGCTATGAAATGTGTACATTACTTCCAACATTAGAATATCTCGCCTTCAAACTAAACTTCAGTTAAAAAAACGAAAGTCTTTCTCGATTAACTTTAGAAGAAGGAAAGTGTTTGATCTTTAAAAAAGTAGAATATGCACAAATTCATGTGATACCCTAATATATTCTAAAATCACAAATACGCTCAATTTAATGAAGTTTGTAGACCAAGTTTGTTGCTATTCAAATATCATAATCCTCAAAAAGTAATGCTTAGAAAAATATTGAAAAGAAAAACCAAATCACAATCAAACGAAATACAAGTTTAAAATGAACCACAAATATGTTTTAAAAAGATTTGGATGAGTATAGATAATGTTGTTCATCCATCACTGGGTATTATATTGTTTTTTTGTTTTGTTTTTTTTTTTACTTTTATTGCTCAAATATATAATCATTGCAAAGCATAAATTAATAACCCCCCCACTTTTTAGGCACGAAGTTAATTGGGTTGTTGTTTTTTTTTGCAAAATACTATCGCATGATAAATGTGAATATTTGATAATATCTGTCAGTTCTATGGACTCGAAAGAAATTATTTTTGGGGTGGGGAGGGGGAGGGGTGGGCATTTGATTTCTTTTTGTTCTATTTTTACGAGGTATGTTTTTGTTTTGACGATCAGTTACCTGGGTAAATATTTAGGGAGGAACCTCTTTTTTCTTAAAAAAATGTAAAAGAGATAAATTTAAACAAAACATTTCTCATCAATTCTTCTTGCTTTTTTATAGCAAGGTTTGATAGGAGATAAAAGAAGGAGCTTAAAAAATATATTTTCAACGAAAAATAATTAATGCAATAAAATATGAAAATCTATCTCCTTTCTTTTCACTCTCTCTTTCTCTCTCTCTCTCTTACCCTCTCTCTCTCTCTCTCTCTCTCTCTCTCTCTCTCTCTCTCTCTCATTTTTACCTACCTATCTATCAATGAATCATTATGCTGTTTCTCTCTCTCTTCCTGTCTCTCCATTTCCCTCAATGTCTTCATCTCTCTTCTTATTAAACTAGCTAGCCTGCTGACTATCTATCTCTATTCCACAATTCCTTTCTACTGTATTGACATTATAATTCATTCATCTATCTGTGTGTCTGTCTGTATGTCTCTCTGCTTCCCCCCTCTCTCTCTATCTCTCTCTACTTCCCTCTTTCTTTCTGAGCTTGATTAAATCTATAACACTCTACATGATGTACTCAGTCACCCATAATTATATTATGACATACGTCTTCAGGGTAATATGACATCAAAGACACAGCCCAAGGCGCGGTTTTCATTCCCCAGGTATCCGTGAATGGAACGTTAGGGGAAGCCTGCGACTAGTCTTAATACATATGAATATGAATAGTTACGACGAGGTGTAAGCTACCGAGAGGTTGTACTTGCGATCCTAGACCTAGCCTCAGTGGAGACCATTTTTAATTGTTTCGTATTAATATGGCGGGGATTTGCTTTATGACATCTTGCGATTTCCTTCAAGTGTGGCTGGAGGAATTGTTTTTGATAGATTATTACACCATGTACACCATAATATTTCTGTTTTTTTCTAACATAATATCTATTTTATTCACTCCTTTATTTAGGAAGAAGTGTACATCCCCTGTTGTTTTAGGACAAGATTCAGATTGACATTGTTAAAGTTCGTCACACAGTTAGTTTTGGAGAATTTACTCTTTCATGTTTCATGACCAACCGATTTCATGGTATTGACTATCCCAAAAAATCACTTTCTTTATCATCGGTAAAATTACCTTCTAAATTAAACTAGGTCAAGCTTTGGAGAAATAATTGATCGTGTTAATCTATATTCAAAAAGATAACCGCAATTTTTACGAGCGCTAGCATCCGTACTGTTGCTTCAATCGACATGAACCTTTCCGGGTGTCACTTATTTCTCTCAACGCGTTACAAAGGTGTACATTTCCAACAAAGGATCAACGCTAATTAGCTCACTTTTTAAATCTCTCCCTAAACATTTTGTTTCGTCAATGAGGCTAAATGATGGTCGGCACTTTTCAATTTTTTAATCCAGGTCAACTGGGAGTAAAATCAGGCTGGTTGGTTAACTTCACTACTTTTTGTTTCCAAGGCTCTGGGTTACAGCTCCGTCTGGCTGTTGATTGAGTTGTGTGACTGAGAGAAAGTGCTATATGAGAGCGGAAAATAAATTGTCTTTTATTGCTTTAGTCTTTATAAGACGCTTTGTTCCAACAACAAAGACTACCTTACATTCGCAATTTTCAAATTTTCAAATTAGTTAATCAGGAGTGATGTCGGGCTGGTTGGGTAACTTGGGTTTCCAAAGCCCTGTGTTAACAATTGTGTGAAGCTGCCTACTTAGCTTTATGAATGAGAGTAGATATTAAGTCGCGTGACGTTGATTTATTTAATTCAGAACCTTATTAAAACACAACCATTTTTTTTATTCAAAGAGTAGATCTAAGCAGGAGGCATTCTTCGGTTCAACAAGTTAACGCGCGGGGCTCCGCCCAAATTATCAAAGTTAATTATAAACAAACGTGACAGTAGATCTAACAAAGGGGAACAACCTCGTTTAAAATGGGAACAAACTACTGATCCAATCGACTTGAAACTTGCTGTTAACATTTGCTTTTCTCTGAGGCATTACAAAGATATAACTTTTTTTCTCCTAAAAAACTGCTTTTTCACTGTTTTCTCAGAGCTCCCTTGTTTCAAATCAATAATAGCCTAATCTTCTCATTTTTAACTTTCCATTCCTACTTTTGTTTGATCTCAAGGAAAAAAAAATAAAATTACAGAATCTAGATTTAGACTGACGCCAAAAATCTATCAATATTCAGGCTGGGCCAAAAAGATGTTAATTTTAATGTTACTAATCCGCGGTAACGAGAAAGGTAAGTTAATAAGAAAGACTTAATGATTGTTGCGTTGAGGTAACGTACTTTAAAAGTTTGAAAAGATTAACTATGAGGGTTTTGATCAATACGGCTAATCGTGAAAACCGTGTTTCAAAACAAGTCGCGCGTTTTCTGCACTGTCTTTGCCTAAGAAAATGTCGGTTTGTACTTGTTTCTTACCCAATTCGTAGGAAAAACAATTTTAAGTTTTAGTCCACAATAAAAGGATCAGTTATCCTTCAGCTTTGCCCATTCCAAAAGTACCCACGAATTTCGTGGTTTTACAACTAGTCCACATGAATATATAATAGAAGACAAAAACGAAAAAAATCATTTATCAACTAAATCAACCGTCGGAAAAACAATTGCAGCAACGATATGAAAAAACATTGATAGGGAAAAACGGCGAAAACAATAACAGCATAGCATCAACATGTACAAACATTACGATAGTCACATGTTCAAATAATATTTATTGGTCTATAAGAAATCAGACGTTTGAATGGCAAACTCAAAAGAAAACCAACAAATATATTAGGAAACAAACAGGCCTAAAAGCATTACAATAAGCATCACTGAACTGTGATTTACAAAGATAAGTCAGTATCAGACAACGCTTTATCCTGTTGTTGTTTATCAGAAACTCCTAAAAGAGTACTTGTTCAAATTGCTGAATTTTTTTTTAAGTTGCATTCTTTTTTCAATTCTATATAACTAGTTTATGGCCCGTTCTTTGAATGGATATACCTTTTAATGAAATAGTGTTTAATGAGCATGGTTACATAGAGAATAATCCGAGATCGGACACCAAATGAGCGTAATATTGCAGAAAATTATTATGAAATGAACAATGTTCCAGAGTTTAATGATATATAGCCTGATAGTAATCCTAGATAGGTAACAAATGAGCAATAAATATAGCGAAAAGTTCTAATTGTGAGTGTTGTAATGTTGAAACTGTTTGAAACTATCCTTCCGAATTAATAGAAAACAAAACCAGAGTCATTTGTAGCTCTAAAGAAATGATGATAGAGATGACGTTTACCGAAAATAAATATGACTACATCAACATTATTTTTATATGGATTTTTCTATTGAAGTATGCCATAACAGATTTTTATATGTACCCTTTTTTATACTACTGCGTCATTAAACATTTTTTTTTAATTAGTGCCTGTTGAAAGACCAAAAAAATTTTGAATCTTGAATCCTAAATCTCTAGGTTTGAGTACAAGCATATCTGAACTTTTATAGATCAATAAATTTATCACAAGCTACCCTTATTAAAGTAAAAAAAGGTGTAAGTGAGCAACAAGATACAAATATTAATATAAAACCGTTATTTTTATAAGAGTTTAAACCTTTATGAAACGGTCTTATAGATGGGTATTGTTCTTTACATAAACGTGCCACAAAAGCTTTGGGAAACGAGGTTCTAGAGAATTGTCAGAGAGTATGACATAGTGAGAGGTTTCATAACTAGGATTTTGCCTACAGGCGGTTGCTTTCTACTTTAAACCTTGGAAAAAAAATTTGTAAAAACTCAGTCTGAACATTGTTCAACCGCCTAGATCTGAGTAAATAAATAGGGTAAGCACATGCACGCTGGCTCCCCGCATCAAAAGCTTTGTACGCTCTTTCTATGAAACGTCTCACTAAATCTATAGTCTCTGGGAATAATGTTCTTTTAGTCATTTTGTTAATGGAGATATGGTTTTACCCATAATGTTCATTTCTCTGTTAATGTCTATTTATGAAACTGCAAAGCCGGTAGCTATTGTTGTTCTTCGTTCACGTGACAAAAACGTGTTTTCTTAGACTTGCTGGCCTTCTTACATGAGGAAACCTTACAGGGGATCGATGATATATTTCATGGATATCTGCTTACCATTGTTCTTGTCCTTAAAATGATTCCATTCTTTGTTATTGACGGGTGACCCAGGATGATCAGGTCAATATGTTTATTGTTTATATAAGATTTAAGGATCAGTTTCATTTGTAATGTTTAGTTATCTTATAAGCAAAGATGGTTCGAAAGGAGGTATATCTCGTTTCAATGTAATTATTTATATGAAATAGCTTTAGTGTGGGTTTTTTTGTCAAGACAGAGGGCTTAATAACCATTAGGTTATCTAAATCAGACTTTAAATGTCAATGTAAGACTTCTGATACATTAGAACAAACGGGGTCTCGCACTGGAAAATATAAATTCTGTTGTTTTTGTGCTGTTTTTTTTTTTAAGATTACTGAAATATCTCTTTTCTGTAGGTTGCATTTTTCATTTAGTTTTGTGTTCAGAACAAAATGACCTCAAAACAAATATAATGGAAAATAAATTGTTTGGTCATGTGCAAGTCCACCTGTTTACCACGTTTAGAACCTGCGTAATATTATCACGATTGTTTTTTCATAATTGTTCAACGTTCCGTTACCAATAATGTGGCTTTTTCTGCTTTTACAATAACAACCCTATCACAATAAATAAGCTCAACTTGTTGCTCACATTTACAGGATTAGTTAACTACATCACTACAGCACCAATCTTCTAAAAATTTTACATGAATGTAGCTCTATTGGTTTCCCCACTGCAATGGCACCTTAAGAGTTTACAATTATCTACCGTTAATTATTAAAAACAGAGGAAACCAAGCTTCGTGGTCCGCTTAATTTGGTAGTCTTTTATACTTGAAAATCTATTTGTGATTTAAGGAAATATGAGGTGTGTTTAATGTGTTTGGAAACTCACAGAGGAGCTAACAAATAGTCTTCAGAGAGAAAACTCTTATCGCAAGTGTTTTTGCTACATTTGCTCTTAACTTTTGACACTCTAAGGGGGTCGGGCCACACCCAGGTCATGACTCCCAGGTGTCTCTCTGCCATTTTTTATGTGCACCGCACAGGATTCGAACCCACACCCTCATCTTGGTTCAACTGTTAGAAGTATTAAGAATGTTCCACACAATCATCTATCAATTCGAATCAAAAGATAATTCTTATTTAACTTGAGCGTTCTATAATCTATGTATTTTGTTCGGAAAACATCGTAAACTCTAAGAGTGAGAAGGGTCTATCTGAGTTTAAAATGTAGATCTAAGTATCCTTAATTTGCTTGACTTTGTCTACCTACTCGGATCTAAATATAAATGCTCATTGGGAAAAGTCTATGGATCTAAAAAGGCCTAATCTTTAAAAAAAACTGTATTATTTTATCTATTCATAGTTATCTAGATCTAAATGCTCATTGAGAAATGTCTATAAATCTTCAAAACAATTGCAGTCCTTGTACCGGGCCAACACTTTTTAACTATTTGACTGTCTCAGTATGTTTATAATCTACACATTCCATTTCCCTTCCCAGTTTTAACATATAAATATAATTGTAATCGTGGAACATGCGCACTGATTGAAGCAAACTCGTCACGGTGGAAGCATTACATCGGAAACAATTACGGAACGTCTTAAATATCCACTATCCTACAAAACTATACAACAAAACATACAATATATTATATAACAACATACCCTTATCCACAGATATTATCAAAAAGCCGTTAGTGTCTTAAAGGCCATATTATTTCACGAAATAAATAAATGCCAGCGAGCAAGGCCTTGCACCTAATCACTAGATCCATTATATTTCTATGACTCCGAAAAAGATTCAGGAGAAGAGCAAGTTATTATAACCTTGCCATTAGTGATCAATAAAAAACAAATTAATAGTTTGAACAATTACTATGGCTTTCGTTTCCATCGTTTGTTTTAATATAAAAAAACACATAACTGTAATACACTTTCAGAGAAAAGCAATTATTGAATCAAAGAAGTTATGGATTGTAGGCTAAGCATTTTATTACAAAACGAAATCGTCATAACAATCTCTATTTAGGGCTAGTTTTAACTTAAATATAATACAACAATAAAGTCTCTGCATTCGATATTTTATAAAAGCGTTTCTTAAAACACTTCTAGTAGTTGCCATTAGGTAATGCTCTTTAGTTATTAAATAACAATTTAAGTTGTGTATCCTAGAGAAAAATTCCGACCGTCGGAATAATCATGTCATTTTGTTTTCAATTCGTGTTATAAAAATATTTTTACGATCTGAAAATTCTCAATGAAACTAACTTAAAATACATTTCTTTCAACCCTTTAAAAAATACTTTAAGAGACGATAGGAAACAATAGCAAGTTGTCACCAGAGCATTTTCTATAGTTTGCCTTGTTGAAAGTTACGTTTTGTTTAATGAAGACAATAAAAAACTGATGTTTTAAGTTGATTTTCTTGCGACCTGATTTTCACCCACTCTTGTGGCTGTTTTCAATTCATTTAAATGTTTGTGAATAAATTATATTTACGGCGAAAAGTCGAGAAAGATATTTAAAATAATTAGCTTACATAAAATTTAAAAACTCTAATGCGTTTATCAGAAAAACTATTTTTTATTTCCTAATCTCTGTTGTCTTGATAGGCTTCCATGATCATAACAGTGCATTAATCTTTAAACACTTGTTGTTGCTTTTTTACAATAATCTTACATTTCCTAAAACGAGAACCAAAGGAATCAAATCTATTTAAATGAAAGAAAAACGCCTAAGGTATATATATATATATA
>RQTK01000443.1:380023-393849 GCA_003991915.1 Elysia chlorotica
TAGATAGATAGATAGATAGATAGATAGATAGATAGATAGATAGATAGATAGATAGATAGATAGATAGATAGATAGATAGATAGATAGATAACATTTTTGAAAAAGCACTTTTTTGTATTTTTGTATGTAGGCAAAGAAGATTATGATCAACAAGAATAATTATAACCGAAAGGTGGAGAAAACTGGCCTAGTACTAAAGAGTTGAAGCCTGCACGACATTGAAAAAACACTAGTACAAAAGATTGCAAAGAGGTTGCAGCACACATAAGTATACCATGAATCCTTGTGCCGTTTTTTGACTAGTCACAAGGATGCAGCGTAGTTAAGAGTAGTAAAAACAAGAATTACTCTCTGATCATCCACAAGCTTCATTGCTAGATGTTTTAAAGGTACCAAACAATGGTCTCTTTAACTGGTCAAGAGAAGAAACATTTTTTTTTGTTCACAGCTTCATTACATTTTCAAGGCTTTGCTACACTCTACGAATTAACAATGTAGTGCACTGTGTAAAAAGCGATGTTTACACCATGAAAGCTGAATTTTTCTTTTCTTTAGCAACGTATCTGTTTATTTCACTATTCCTAGTGTTGAATACTACTCCAGGTATTCCTTTTTTCATACCGTACTTCTGAATTTCCATGTGCAAAACATAATTTCTATATCTAAATATATATACATTGAAATCATTATTACCTATGTAAAAATGTACTTAATGTTACATCTGGCCTCTCAAAACCCAATTCCCGTTTCATTTACAGCAGTAAACTTTTAGTATGTTATAGCTTAGATGTTGGTAAAAAGAAACATGTAAAGAAATAACTAAATCACTTGTGTAGCCTTGAAAAAAAAGTTGTTGCAAAGATTTGCACCCCGAAAAATAGCATCTCTTCATAATAAACCAAACTTTTAAGCCCCAAGTTACCTTAACACAGCTTGAGCTAGCTAGAAGATTAAAATGTGTAATAGAGTAGTCTATTGAAGTAATAAATGGTTCGTTTTTTTGTGTGCTTTTTTTCTTTGCTTTTTTTAAAAAGAAAACTATGCGTTTTAAAGAAAAATGCCCTTAGTAACCGAAGAAAGTTATACCTTAGGTGTTTGGAAATGATTAAATTACGTGTACTGCTTTGAAAAAAAACATGTATGCAAAGACTTATAACCGAAAAATGGAAGCGGATAAATACGGGTTTTAAAAATAATAAATGGTTCTTTTGCCTTGACGATTTAATGCAGGAATCATAATGGAACCACAAATACATAAACAGAAAAATTGATGGAACTACTTAGATCGTTCTTAGGTGAAAAGTCGATGAAGTCAAATTGATTTATCTGTCCATCCAGTATGATCAAGTCAAATTACATTTCTCGTTGGACTAAGGCACCAAGGATTTAGCGGGACATCAATGTTCATGAGGTAAATCCAAGTATATTTAAATGTATATCTCAGGTGCACACTGCACACTTGTAGCCAATCGGCTCTAAGGAAAATAACGATTTTTCTCAGTATTTTGTAACAAAATACAGTGGCAAATCAAGGGCTTTTATGTCGTTAACCTCCCTGAAAAAGTAAGGTACAATTACTTTTTGCACACGTTTTTTCCTACTACATCGTTATTTTCCTCAAAGAGGCTCTATATACCTATTTTCACCTCTATAACTAGTTAGACTCCTTGGTAGTTATACCCTTTATTTCATCTTTGAAAGTATACAATTTCGCCCTTTTACGGCGGTAAACTTTTAGTATGTTATGGTTTAGGTGTTTAACGAAAAGAAAATGTAAAAAAAAAAAAAAAAACACTTATAAAGCAATTAGGGTAGTTAGGGCTATTTTTTAAATATTTTTCCTGGAGTATAATGTTACTCCACTGCGATCATACTTTTTTTGCTGCCTCCTCACATGGATTCGTAATAGGATCTCATTTTTCTAGGGAGAATGCGTGATTCGTGACTTTTGTCCGTAGAGTTTCTTTTTTTGTCACCTAAAAAGGACATAAAAAACACGCTTACAGGATGTCCATTGTGTAACATGATCTCTACCCCATAATAAAAAAAAAAGTTGTAGGCCGAATATTATATTCTATTCGTCCGTAATAGGAGAAACCCCTTTTTTTACATCATATATCTATTTCCAGCTCCGGGTACTTTAAGTTTTTCGCAAGAGAAAATCGGCGAGGGTTGACGATACCATTACTTTGTTGTGTTGAAACTATCATGTACTAGTAAGAACAAAAGCGAAAAACACCGAACAGTCTATTACTATTAAGTAGTTGCGTTGTCAGACACGATAGTAAAGACCGGAAAAGAAAAGAAAAGAACGCTGCGTGAAAAAAAAATTTGAAGGTCCAATTGCAGAAACTCAGGATGAATGACCAAAAATAAAATACTGATTGCCAGTAGTAATCTGATACGTTTCGAAAAAAAAATTGAATGTTCTCAACTTTTTAAAGCAATAGCAATGAAGGAAAAGACAAATCGGAGCATTGTCAGTTCAACATTTACTTGAAGGAATCTTCAAAGAAAGAGTACCAAAATTGTATCTGTACATTATGCTTCGTTATCCTAGTAATTAGAAGATTGTAAAAGTCCTTTAGAGAAATATATCCCTCAAGTAATAGCTAACGAAAGCGATGGAATTTCAGACATTCGCCAAATTTGGACAGATGTCTCTGCTTAAATCTCCTAGGCTTAAAATGGGATCAATATCTCATTATTTTCCCGTTTCAAGGTATCTGGCTAGCGTTACAACAAAAAAAAATAATGGGAGCAAAAAGGGAGGGAAGATTTCGAAGCCTAAAATCCGCTTATCAAATCTCTCAAAGATTGTCTTTACCTATGTCCAAGCAACAACTTTCCAGAAAACAGACTCTAGAGTTGGTTTGGAGAAAAGTCAAGGCAACAGTGTTATCAAAGTCTTTAAAAACGCTGGCAAGTCACTATAACATATGTCATTGTCTGTGCATTCCTTTCTTCTTACCTGAAACAAATAGGCGTAAACCTGTGTAGATTGCTCAAGGCAAATATAAATCACCAACGTATTCAAATGTTTGATCCCGGATAGTAGAAACCAGCAAGTCTATATGACAAAAAACAACAGCTACGTTAAATGTAAAGAGATTAAAACGCGACCTAGATCAACGTTGCTTTGTCATCCATTATAATTATTATAGTACACCAATAACTTTGTATCAATGGACTCCACATACCCGTACCTCTTGCATAGGTATAGACAAGAAATGCCGAGTTTTTGGTTGTCATTAAAAGAGCTAACTTAAAAAAAAATGTAAGACAAAACCTTTGAATAATATACAATCTTACATCGGTAATAGTATTGACACTTTTACTGCCGTCGCGGTAATGTACAGTTGGGATTGATATCGTATGTGACACGAAGACATGCTTTCCAACTTTGCAGGTCACATCTCCTTTAATACATCAATGCACTACTACTAAAGTAATAATGTTGGATTTTACAGATAAAAATTAATTTACAATTTACTTCACATGTGTAAAAGATTTAAACTTCCATCCATCTACGGATATCTTAACAAAATATGTTGCTCGAGCTTTGTGTACCTTAGAAAAAAAAGGTCACCTACCTGACAACGTTGTCAAAGTTGGAGGTCACAACTGTCAGTAGATTTTGTTAATACACATGTACTTTTATTGGTATAAAATCGGAGAATGTTGAGTGGAAAGGTTTGATTATTTTTCAAACCGATCGGACATTTCCATTTTGGAGTTTGTAATTTAGAAGGAAAATAGACACGGCATAATAGACGACCAAAGCAATTCCAAACGAGTCGAAAAGATGATTTAGTGAGAGTAAAGTCTTTAAAATCGTATAAAAATTATTTTCTTTTGATATTTTCAAAACTTAGACGGGCGGATTTTATAGCTAACGGGAGGTATATGAATAATGGATTTTGCAACCACTAGCAGGCAATTTTTTAGGTAGAAAGTCAAAACGGGTGCAAAGATAGATCTGAGATGAAACAGCGAGGCTTTGATTTCACTTAGGTTTTCTGTGCTTTTGAAGACACACCTTATGATGTTTTCCTCGGCGTCAAACTACTAGATTACAATCTTGCTTAACTGCATTTTTTAACGGGGGAGGGTGGCATTAAAATCTTGGTCAAATCCCGATTTTAAATTTCTATAATCGCCCGAAAAGTAATTTTAAGTGTTAGGCAATATAACCCCAGACACGGAAAAACAATCAATGATATGGATACACTATCCTTTTATACACAGCTTGGTACATGGTGGAAACGTTAAATCTACACACACACACACACACACACAAATAAATCTTAATTATCTCCTTGCGATAATCATGATGTAATTATGTCTGACGTTTACGGTCCAGAGCAAAAAGGCTACGCTCCTAAGCACCGTCAAACCCTAGACAAACTATGGTGTTCAGTACACCGAAATCGCCAGGGAGTATTGACAACAGGGCTAGTTTTGCAGCACTTCATTCACAGTAAAAGGAAAATGGACTGGGTTACAAAATTAGATCTTCCTGGCCACAGTCTGGCACTTGTAACGTCTACTTAGTATCATCCTGGGCATCTGAGGTACCGTTTTGTGACAGCGCTTTGAAGAAACGTATTATGGTTATGTGAAAATGTAACAATAAGACAGGGATACTTTTCTACTTCAATTTGCGTAGTAATACGAAATCGCTGTGGCAGTTCTTTCTAAAAGGGGGTTTCTACATTACTCAAGTATTTCTTCAATGGCTGCATTTTTTTTATATTACTATTTATTTCAGCTTAGTTTTGTTTTTTACTCATTAAAAATGATATCAACCTCCTGTCATTTGATCTTAGAAGATATTTGAAAATCGTGTGAGTAAAATATTACTAATATAATGATTATAACATTATTTTTTTATTAAATTGAAATTGTTAATCATACTTGAAACTTGATTCAATGCTAGACAAATAGTTAAATCCAGTCGAAATAGCCCAGAGGCCATCTTTTATCATTAAATTTGATCATTTTACATTACGAATAGACCTATCCTAGACTTGTTTATACAGGAGGTTATCAGACATTATTTTATCTGAGTTTTACTGTGACTGGTCCTTCTTAATATTACTTTTTATCTAAGGCAGATTTTTTGCCTAAAAAGTTTATCCTGGAAAGTAAATAATGCAAATTGTTGAAGTATACTGCATGTTAAAACTATTTCGGTAATAATTGTTAGTTATCTTATATTTTAAACTGTATATATCTTACTCTTAAAGAACAGGTGCCTGGTTGTTGAAGAAGTGGAAAAGTATAGTGTGTTGAAATTAATATTTTTAGATATATTGAAGACGGAGGACTTTGTGCAAAATAGTACATATAAAAAATTCAAGGAAAAAAACATTAAAGATGGTGATTATGTTTAAAGCAAAAAGATAATTATAAGTTGATTCGTGGTAAAGAAGGCGATAAAGCGGTGGAAAAAAGTAATTGGTAACGTGTTCTTTTACAGACGTTCTTTCAATCGCGTGTGTGCGGGTCGTTGTTCGGAATGGGCAGTTTGACCGGTAACCCGTCCAACATCCGGTATAATCAGCACAAGAAATTCTTATCGCCATGCCAAGTTTTGCCTTCCTTCTGACGTAATTTCTATTTCCGTTTGTCGTTTCCGGTTAATTTGCTTCGATTTGGAAAAAAATGCAATCTTCAATGAAACAAAATATCATGCTATAGAAGTTCAAGGTCTCTCTTCGCAAAATTAAATGATCACTGTAGAAAGAACGCCTAGTGTAGTGTATTATTATTTTGTTCTTCATGACTGGTTTATGATCTCAAATTCAAGACTTTGTAATTGATTCTAACTAGTTATGATAGCACTGTTATAGCTCCTTACATATGAGGCTATGCTTCTCATCCAATATTAAATTCATCCTAACTAGATAATGCTCGATTTACTTTTCCTATATTAGGTTAAATAAGTTATCCCAAACCAAGATACAAATAAAATCTATTAGAAGAAAAAAAACCAAACACAATAAAAAAAAAACCTTAGTTCTTAAAAATATGCGTTTTTAAGGGTAGAAAAGCTCACTTCTAAAGGCGGCGTTCACTTTTACCTGATTCCCTGTGTTAAAATAGTGGCTATTAAGGCAAAATCTGAGCATAGCATCCTGCCACACGTGACTTTACTTGTGCTGGTCTTCGACACACCACAGGATGGTCTGATTAGTACTTGAAACGTGCCATTTCCGTTCACAGGCTTTGCATACTTTGTAGAATAGACAAGATAGCGTTCAGTTAAGCACCCAGGCCCAAGTTGCTTACATAATGAGAACAATCCATACTCTTACTTAAGCTACATGCCTAACACAATGCCTTTCTATTAAGCGTCACTTTAGACCGGAGCATTTGGTCTTTGTTACCTTTAGCTCGCATTACTAACTCTTTAAAAAAAAAGCTTCTGTCTAACTTTCAAGCTCCAAAGATACTTAATTCACCTCATCTTGAATAACTTAAAGCTTAAGTGCGAGCTAAAGGTAAACATCATGCAGACCAAAGGAAACAACCCAACATTGGCTTTGGCTCTGGTAACCTGTGTACAGATCCTGGTGCAAATCGCTGACGCCCAGTTCCAGCTGTCGTTCGGCCAACCTACACAGGCAGTACCTACCACACCCAGACCAACGTTACCTGGAGGCTACGATCCAGGTTTGCCTATTTGTTTGCTGTTGCTTAGCGTCCAAAATCAGCTTTACATGGATCATATTGTGGAGGGTCCCAAAACTAATGGCTGACAATTTTAAATGCTGCAACAAAAAGACAGTGCGGGGACACCATGACCCATGTTGTCACTCAGCCGGCCATACTGACCCCGACCCAACCAGTAGGGGAAGCAGTCTCAAAAATTAGATTTATGATCGATCGTGGGTATCGAACCAGGGGCCTCGCAATTCGAAGACCAAGGCTTTACCACTGCTACCCAGGTTCATTGCTTGTTTTATTTTTTTAAAGGATCTCGTCGGCATTGTTAATTCATAATAAATCATTGTTTCCAGTATTGATGCAGACTTACAAGTTGATCAATATGCGTTTGTTTCTGTCACTTGATATAACTCTAGTTTCACGGACATGCCTTTTTTAATAAGAAATAGTTTCCAGTATCGGTGCAGACATCAAATTCGACATAATTATATGCGTTCATATAACTAATAGTTTTCTGTATTCATGCGGACATACGATTTGAACAATGTTTATTAATTAATATTTCTATTTTCAAGTTCAAATTGTTTTAGGCATATTAATAGTGCAGTTTAATGTAGTGCTGACGTAGGATTTTTATCAAATAACTCAATTGAACGGTACTTTACATTTAAATAGAAGACTGAAGCGAAAACATCTCAATTCACTGTATGAGGATGGAAACATAGCGACTATGACATTATTTTTATTTTTTTTTGGCGTCGAAAAAAATGAATAATCTTTATGTTGTTGCCTCTTAACATGTTTTGTATATGAGAAAAGACTAACATGTTCATTCTTTTGAAGCCTTTTCAAAAGCGTGTCAATTAAAAAAGAAATAAAAAAAAATTTTTTTTAGACATAATCATATCGCATCGCTCACCTCTCGCACTCATGATGATATAGAACCTTGCTGGCAATAATGTATCGGTTACGTCGTTTCGTCTTTTAGATCTCATTATATTAGAATTAAGATAGATCGGTCTGTATTATGGATTCTACAATTATAAAGCTGTAAATTGACCTCTTCCATCAAATCGCCCCCACAGTAACTTTTTTGCACTTATTTGTTCGTCAACAGTAGGGTAATACTAAAGATTGATTAAATTAAGTTTGGATATTTTTGATAGGCGATAACACTTCACTGATTCGACTGACAGCGTACTTTGAAGTAAAATTACATGATTGAATGTGGATTTTGTTTTGGTTGTTGTTGTCTTGATGGCGGTGTTTTGTTGTTGCTTTCTTGTTATTGTTTTTTTTCTAGGGGTTTTTGTTCGTTTATTTTTCTTTTGTTGTGGATGTTGTTGTTGTTGTTGTTGTTGTTGTTGTTGTTGTTGTTGTTGTTGTTGTTGTTGTTGTTGTTGTGGCTGTTGTTGTTATTGTTGTTGTTGTTGTTTAGGTGGGGTGTTGTTATTCTTATTATTCATATTTTGGGGGTTTTGTTGTTGTTTGTGTTTGTTGGGAGGGATACTAGTGTCGGGATTATATTTCTATCAACTATTTCACTAGCCATGTTCCTATCTTTTTATCAACGGCTTGGTACGTATTGGTCTTTCTTATAATAGGATTCGCATTTTTTTTCCATTGGGCATTCACATTTTTGTTCACCTTGGCGTTCAATTACTAGTTTAATAACATTGTAATAGTATAATTTGCCTTCTCTATCAAACAAATGACGTGACAAACTTAATGGGATATTTTTCATGCGTTCATCACCAAATGTACTGCTACATTTTTTCTAGCATGCAAAGACGCCATCGACAACTGCAAGAACTATGGATCGGACGCGTGTACTGGTCCTTATCTGAGCTGGGCCCAGAAAAACTGCGAGGCGACATGTGGCTTCTGCAAGCGTGAGTAATGAGGTTATTTTAGGCTTTTATATTTAGACAAATACGTGATTTTTGTATGGCAGTTATCTACGTATGTCTATCTGTCTGTCTGTCGAATTTGTAGGCCTGTCTGTATATCGTCTGTCAGTTTGTCTGTGTGTCTATATGTCTGCCTGTCTCCCTCTCTCTCTATCTCTCTCTCTCTATCTGTTTTTCTCTCTATCTGTATGTCGGTTGGTCGGACCTGTAAGTCTGCCTGTCTGTTTGTCTGTCTGTCTGTCTGTCTGTCTGTCTGTCTGTCTGTCTGTCTCTCTCCCTCTCTCTCTCTCTCTCTCTCTCTCTCTCTCGCTCGCTCGCTCTTTCTCTTTCTCTCTCTCTGAATTTAACGGCTCCCATGTTCTACTGGGGGATCCTATACTTCGACAGGTGACAATGATAGTAGGCAAAAGCTCAAGCGAAGGCAAGACATGATAGATCCTATCTAGTCCATTTTGCTATTATTAAGATTAGGCCTCTGATGTAGGGGTTCCAATTTTTGTTGGTTTTAAAGGTAAAAGATGGGATATGAGAGAGACAGATGAGACGGGTAAGTTCAGGTTTTATTTGTTTTTACTTTTTATTAATGTATTTAGCAGCTATAATAATCCCGCCCTTAAGGCATGCCGTTTTCTGAGCGATCACTGGCACTGCGAGTCTATAACAGATCTGTCGATTTAGATTTCTTTACTTATCGTCTTCGGTTATTTGTATTTTTTTTTTGCTATGGGCTCTATCATCAAAAATCTGTCATATAACTGTGTGCGCCATATCAATGAGTCTGGATTTCCCTGGCCTATCGCAAGCCAATGGGAGTTATTTCATCTTTTTTTAAATGAATTCCTTTTCATGTTTAGCCTGCCCAAAGTGCTGAGAAGCGATGGAATTTTAAAAATGTAAATAATTGGAAAGAAATTATTGCTTTCAAATGTCAACTACGTTGATAAGATTAATTCAAGCTAGTGTTTAGCTTGTTTGGTTCATGTTCGCCTTTGCCCTTTGGAACTAATTAAAGATAGGCCTCGGTTGTTCGTTATTCAGTTAATAAGAGTCTTCCAATTAGGCTTTCAATCGATCCAGCTCTCTTTCTTGACAATGCGATCTTTTCATTCATATAGCAAACGTACACAGAAAACGATAAAAATGAAAATAAGTTGGGTTTTTTTTTCATAAGTTCAAATTTTAATTTCCCAGTCAGATTAAATTTAGTTTCTAAAATAAAAAACAGAAAGGATATAATATTACCTTTAAAAAAATGGGTGTTGGGGTAATTCTGAATGAATCTCTATTCTTAGGTAATAATTAACTTAATATAAACATCAATAATACCTATTAGTAATTTACAAACTATAACTTAATTCTTTATACCTATTCATATACAATATGATCACCATGATGATGATGATGGTGGCGATAATGATGAGGATGCTGATATGATGATGATGATGATGATGATGATGATGATGATGATGATGATGATGATGATGATGATGATGATGATGATGATGATGATGATGATGATGATGATGATGATGATGATGATGATGATGATGATGATGATGATGATGATGATGATGATGATGATGATGATGATGATGATGATGATGATGATGATGATGATGATGATGATGATGATGATGATGATGATGATGATGATGATGATGATGATGATGATGATGATGATGATGATGATGATGATGATGATGATGATGTGATATAAAAATGATGATCAAAAACAATGAGCTTATCGTACATTCGAATAAATCTGAGTAGAGTTTCATTGCTGCCAGAATTGATTGAACCCCATAATTATTACAAGTAGAAAAACTAGTTTTTGAAATCTTAGTTATCATAAAGTTCTAAAATGTCTTCTTTTTCTAACTGTCTGAAATCAAATATTCTACTTCCACCGTATTTGTTTGTTGAAAGAGAGAAAAATTACGTGTCTGCGCCGTCGAAACATAAGTGTAACACCAAAAGGAAGAGACCAGAAAAACGACGGCTGCTGTGGGTTGCGGCACGGGTTCACGCTGGTAGATCAAACGGTGCTACTTCAACAGGCCTAAGACAATAATTATTGATAGTGCTCAATTCTTCTACCCGGGGAAAAAAGCGGGGATGGAACCGCAACGGGTTTATTCTGTATGAGCTCTAAGCGAGATTAGGAAGTTCTTTGATTTACCCCGAATTGCCGCTGACCCTACATTGTATGATTAATTGATTATCTACTCCTTCGACTCTCAGCTGTCTGAGGTCTTAAGACCAACGTCTGGTTAGCTTATGATTCGTCGATAAGAAAGCTTAGAAGTTGGAAACTACCGCGACGTTATACTTATCACCCTTCGTTTGTAAGCCTACACCCCCAGAGTCTAAACTAGTAACATTAATTTGTTTATTGACACATTTTAGTCTACTTAACTGATTAGAAATTTGCTTTGGATATTTTCATGAGTCAAAGATTTATTTGATCCAAACAATAGAAAACAAATATTTCGCATGAATATACATAGACATGCATGTTAAAATCACAACGCAGAACGTAAATAATTGTCCCACAAAATCCCTCTCTATGTGCCTCTCTCTGTCTGTCTGTCTGTCTCTGTCTCTCTCTGTCTCTCTCTGTCTCTCTCTCTCTCTCTCTCTCTCTCTCTCTCTCTCTCTTTCTCTCTCTCTTTCTCTTTCTCTTTCTCTCTGTCTCTCACATTTTTCCTTTCTCTCTCTTCTTCTTCTTCTTCTTCTTCTTCTTCTTCTTCTTCTTCTTCTTCTTCTTCTTCTTCTTCTTCTTCTTCTTCTTCTTCTTCTTCTTCTTCTTCTTCTTCTTCTTCTTCTTCTTCTTCTTCTTCTTCGTCTTCTTCTTTTCTTTCTTCTTTTTCTTCTTTTTCTTCTTCATGCCCTTCATTTTCCACTACGCCACATCTTTGTATCTATATTGAATAAAAAATCTCCATTTTGTCGGTGCGCCAACGCCCACACTGCTTCACTAAGCCACTAAAACTTTTTGTACTTAATTTTGCCTCAAGCCTTCACGAACTAATTTTTCAAAAACACATCTTCAAAAACGCTTCGTTCCGCCAAATTAGGCTAAAACGCCACCGGGATTTTCTTATTTTTCGAGAGCCCAATAATGGTCTTGATCAAAGTTCGAGACTAGGATTGAAGGCTACAGTGCTGAGTAAGTAATCAAGTTGAAGATCGGTATAGTTATGAAAAAAACGAATAAACTCGGAAGTGTGACTGACTTAATTAATATGGTCGTGAAGCGTCCTAGTCTTCATGTGTGACACTATGACAGTCTTCTCGGTCCTTGATATAAATTTTAAAATTTCGACATTTCTGTCTGTCGTGTGCTTTTTCTGTCATCTTGATCAACTTCATCTGAAATTAGTCGGATTGGATATTAAATCAGTGCGAGATCCCTGTTGTGAACTGTTGGCAACATTGTTTTAGCTTTAACTTTGAGCTCTTAGTGCTTTATTTGCGAGAATACAATGGGAGTTATTTCATCTTTTTTTAAATGAATTCCTTTTCATGTTTAGCCTGCCCAAAGTGCTGAGAAGCGATGGAATTTTAAAAATGTAAATAATTGGAAACAAATTATCGCTTTCAAATTGTCAACTATGTTGATAAAATTAATTTAAGCTGATTGTTGATTCATGTTCGCCTTTGCCCTTTGGAACTAATTAAAGATAGGCCTCGGTTGTTCGTTATTCAGTTAATAAGAGTCTTCCAATTAGGCTTTCAATCGATCCAGCTCTCTTTCTTGACAATGCGATCTTTTCATTCACTCATCTTTATATAGCAAACGTACACAGAAAACGATAAAAATGAAAATAAGTTGGGTTTTTTTTTCATAAGTTCAAATTTTAATTTCCCAGTCAGATTAAATTTAGTTTCTAAAATAAAAAACAGAAAGGATATAATATTACCTTTAAAAAAATGGGTGTTGGGGTAATTCTGAATGAATCTCTAACCTTAGGTACCAAATAATAGAAACATCAATTATACGTACCTATTAGTAATTTACAAACTATAACTTAATTCTTTATACCTATTCATATACAATATGATCACCATGATGATGATGATGATGGTGGTGGCGATAATGATGAGGATGCTGATATGATGATGATGATGATGATGATGATGATGATGATGATGATGATGATGATGATGATGAAGATGATGATGATGATGATGATGATGATGATGATGATGATGATGATGATGATGATGATGATGATGATGATGATGATGATGATGATGATATAAAAATAATGATAGCAAAAACAATGAGCTTATCGTACATTCGAATAAATCTGAGTAGAGTTTCATTGCTGCCAGAATTGATTGAACCCCATAATTATTACAAGTAGAAAAACTAGTTTTTGAAATCTTAGTTATCATAAAGTTCTAAAATGTCCTGTCTTTTTGTAACTGTCTGAAATCAAACATTCTACTTCCACCGTATTTGTTTGTTGAAAGAGAGAAAACACCAAAAGGAAGAGACCAGAAAAACGACGGCTGCTGTGGGTTGCGGCACGGGTTCACGCTGGTAGATCAAACGGTGCTACTTCAACAGGCCTAAGACAATAATTATTGATAGTGCTCAATTCTTCTACCTGGTAAAAAAAACGGGGATGGAACCGCAACGGGTTTATTCTGTATGAGCTCTAAGCGAGATTAGGAAGTTCTTTGATTTACCGCGAATTGCCGCTGATCCTAGAATGTATGATTAATTGATTATCTACTCCTTCGACTCTCAGAAGTCTGAGGTCTTAAGACCAACGTCTGGTTAGCTTATGATTCGTCGATAAGGAAGCTTACAAGTTGGAAACTACCGCTACGTTATACTTACCACCCTTCGTTTGTAAGCCTACACCCCCAGAGTCTAAACTAGTAACATTAATTTGTTTATTGACATATTTTAGTCTACTGAACAAATATAAGAAAAAAAAGCTTTCATCGGATTAGAAATTTGCTTTGGATATTTTCATGAGACAAAGATTTATTTCTTCCAAGCAATAGAAAACAAATATTTCGCATGAATATACATAGACATGCACGTTAAAATCACAACTCAGCACGTAAATAATTGTCCCACAAAATCCCTCTCTATGCGCCTCTCTCTGTCTGCCTGTCTGTCTCTGTCTCTCTCTCTCTGTCTGTCTGTCTCTCTCTCTCTATGTCTCTCTCTTTCTTCTGATTCTTCTTTTTCTTCTTCCTCTTCTTCTTCTTCTTCCTCTTCTT